>JAUZSX010351999.1:0-10083 GCA_034780655.1 Idiosepius hallami
AAATTAAATCGTTTTCCAATAATGCCCCTTGCAAAATATTCTCACAGGTAAGGGACGCTAAAATAAGATTCTACCCCTCTGGGATAGTGCAGAAGGTGGATTGACTGACTCATGACTCACTGGGGACTTGAGCTTAAATGATATACACAACAGAGTTTTTTCTTGAAAATGTTAGATTTACTTGCTAAATAAATTTTTGGCTGAATAATCAGAGATTGAGAACGAATGACTTAAGAAAAGTAGTCAATGACGTAACTTGGATTGGGTTACACGCAAGAAAGCAGACAAGCAGACACTCAATATCTCCATTCAAAAAAATTAAAACAAGAAAACAAGGCTTCTATTTTATTTATTTGCCTTTACTAAAAAAAAAAAAGCTTTGTAATATTTTTCTTTCTAATTGGTCACAACTTTGAATTGTGAAAAGAGAGAGATCTAACCTAAAAAGATATTTCAATGTAACTGTCTACGAGGGAATTGGAAAGAAACGCTTAAACCTATCGACAATATCGAAATGATGATAAGTGCTAGGAACCTGACTCTAATCTAATTATTAATAAGCTTCAAAACTAAAACCAATGAAATGGTTATGTTGACAAAAAGAAGTTAGGTGTTACGAATGAAATTATTCTAATTCAGTATCCATCTTTCATTACACTTGAAATTTAGATAGAAAACCTAAACCCACCATGACTGACTGATCTTTTTACTTCTTCTTGTGGATGACAGTCACTGTGTACAAATACTAACACCAACACCACACATCAGTTTCATTTAACGAAGGTAATGGTTAAAAAATTAGAGATAATTAAAGGTTTTCGGGTTTGTTTAGGTAAGAAAAACTTCTAATGTTAAGACAATAAAAAATGATAAAGTAAAAATCTAAGCCCATGTATTTAACTATACTGTAAACAAAAACAAAAAAAAAAGGGGGAGAGATTTGAAAATATGGCAGAGAGAAAGCACTAACAACAGTCGAAGAGATTATTATCCATGTGCACATTTTCTAAGCGAATAAACAGTTTAAAGTGACTTACAAAATTCAAACAATGAAAATAAATAATAAGAAAGTTTGAAATTAAACAAGAAGCATTAAGGTGTTTTTTTTCTTCTTTTTTTAAATAAATGCAATTCAGCAAAATTAAATATCAAAAAAAGCCAATTGTAAAGAAAAGGGAATTAAATTTCGAAAACAAAGAGAAAAAAAATCTAACCAACTTATAGCGTTTAAAAGCTAATATATTTTAAAATGAAAAAAATATCAGCTATACTTATTCAAAAAAATAAATAAAGCAAATTATCATTTAAAATTTCACAATAAAAATTGATTGGTTATTATTATTATTTTTCTTTAAATAAAGAAAAAGAAGAGATGTGTTTTAGTTTTTGCAAAGATTTAGGGAAGGAACGTTAACGATCCGTCCTGATAACCTTGAACTCTCCTCATCCTCGCCATCATCACACCCAAACAAGTGATGTTTGTTTTGTCGAATTAACAAATAACACTTTGTCTATTTAAAAAAAAAGATATAAAAAATTTAAAATTAAACGGACGATGGTAAAAACACCATATAACCCCATTTTATGCTTGAAATAATTTCCTTCGCTTAATAATATTTTAAAAAAATATCGTCAATAAGAAACATGATAGATAGACACTGGTTGTTGTTGGCTGCTACTAAGGCTAACCTAAATTAGCGGACAAACGAACAAAGAACACTTAACAATTTTAACGAATCACCCAGAAATAATCGAGAAAAATAATTAGACGTACTGAATTTACAATTTTAGAAAGAGTTTCTTTTATTAAAAAATAAAATTATTTAGCCATTTTAAGTTAAAAGGGAAGAAAAAAAGATAGGTGGACTTAAGACGTCGTAGAAAAAACATCGGCTAGATTTAGTCGCTAAAATAATTATAATAATAATAACAATAAATTAGCCCAGAATATGAAATAAATCTAAAATATGCATTAGACGTCATATTTCATACACCTGTTTACCAGTTATTAATACAGGAAGGAGGGACAAACATACATTTATTAACATTTAGTAGTTACACGGTCACGACGGATGATAAAAAAAAAACTAGTTAGTTAGTGTTTGTTTTCTCTTAACCCTTTCGATTTAAAGGGCTGATAAATCGGCCTTAGTAACCAAAAGCAAAATAAGACACGGACATTTCGATCCTAATATGGTTCTTTAATAGTACGGCTTCAAGTGACTACTTGGTAATATTGCTAAGTCAGAGTGCAAAGATAGAGGAAGAAATATCGTTGATGTGTGTGCGTCTTCTTTTGCCTTAAGTCGCCAGGGCCGAAATATCGGTTCTTTAGGATTTAAAGAGTTAAGGAATGGGATGATAGTAAGAGATCATACAGAAGAACACACGCAATTACACAGTATTATGCAGAACAAAAAACAATACGAACATAAACACAAAATGCTAAAAGGAGAAAGAAACAAAACAACCTCACTAACTACTTACATAGCAACAGAGAACATAGAAAAAAATGCATAAATCTTACAATGACACCAAAACAAAATAAATTATGAACATATTTAATTTTAAAAAATAAAAAAATAACTATATAAAAAACTATCGCTTTATGGTGATCACACACACAAAACAAACACCATCAGAAAGGAAAACATAGCTAGAATTAAAACAAAAAAACAAAAACGAAACATTAACCCTTTCGACCCTAAAAAGCCGATATATCGGCCTTAGTAACCAAAGGGGAAAAAAGACACACTGACATTTCGACCCTAATATAGTTCTTTAATAAAAAGGCTACTTGGTAATATTGCTAAGTCAGATTCCAAAGATAAAGGTTGAAATATCGTTGTATGTGCGTCTTCTTTTGCCTTAAGTCGCCAGGGCCGATATATCGGTTCTTTAGGGTTTAAAGGGTAAACAGAAATCATTATTCTATAATTATTATTATTATTATTATAGCCACTCAAAGAAAAAAAAAAAGCTTTTAAACATGTTTTTTACGATTTCCCTCATTGAGTTTTTTTATCGGGCGATTATTCCCTTTTTTTTAACCACTACGTACCTGTAAAAGTACTGTTCCCTGTCATTTTCGTATGTGCCACGTAACTTGTGAGGGTCTGAAGTATATTTTTGTTTCTTTTTATGCCTCCAACGGGTGGTAAATAAAATAGACTGCTACTAATCAGTGTAAGAAGAGTAACAGCAATCTAACCAATTCAACATCTACTGCGGCGACTGACACTCGTTGAACGCCAACTCAAACAATCAATATCTTCAGCTTTTCATTGGTCAATTTCTTGCTTTCTGATTGGCTAACACCACTCAATTATGTTTCCTACTGGTTCAAATCGAAATAAAGGGCAGATTATTAATTTTAGAGCTTGAAAAGCACTTTTTACAATTTAAAATTCTAGTTCTTCTAAAGCATCAGGATTATTGATAATAAATATAAAGTTTTATTCAGGCCATAATGATGCAGTATTAAATGTATCAGTTAGTAATATTTCGGAGATATAACTCCATTTTCAAACTATTGTAGTTCTTCTAAAGCATCATAGGATTGTTGATAATAAATATAAAGTTTTATTAAGGCCATAATGATGCATTAAATGTATCAGTTAGTAATATTTTGGATATATTTCTTGCTAATAGCATGGGTGCAAAGTGGACGCAGAGGGAGGGGGAGACCTATGGAAGTTTTCCCCCCTCTTTGGCGCGGAACCTACTGGAAACCAGAGGAGACTTGTTGTAACTCTGACTTCAGTAAAAACCACTGGTTGCTGGGTGTGGGAGCCCCTAGGGATTGGCTTTGATATGCAATTATAATGAAGATGATGATGATGACGATGATAATAATAATAATAATAATTATAATTATAATAATAATAATAATTATAATAATAATAATGATATTGGAATACACGGCAAGATAAACGTCTTACAAACAACCGCACTTATTAAAACAGTAGAGATCATAAGAAAAGTACTGAATCAAGAGACATAAAAAAGGGTTTGTAGCCACTGGCTACGAGGTGTTCGGATGCACTGGAGTGCCAGAGGAGGCTTATTGTCACTCTGCCTTCAGGAACTACCGCCAGACATTGACAGGTGTGCGCCAGACATTGACAGGGGAGATGTTGCACCGTACAGTCTCTGGCTGAAATGGCGCGGAACTTGCTGGAAAACAGAGGAGACTTGTTGTCACTTTGACTCCAGCATAAAACCACTGATTGCTGGGTGTGATTGTACGTGGGGATTAGTGTGAGATCCACAATAATAGTAATAATAATAATAATAAAATTCTTTTACAGACAATTTTACACAAATGCAGGAAAAAAACGATGGAAGAATAAATGGACCATGTAAAAAAAAAAATCCCCCAAGCTGAATGAGGAGCTGACTGCAATGTGCTGGAGTGTCAGAGGAGACTTATTGTCACTTGCTCTTCAGGATTTACCACCGGGGATTAACAGGTGTGCAAAGTGGAGACAGTGGGGTAAATAACCCACGGAGGTGTTGCACCGTACAGTCTTTGACTGGAAGGGTGCGGAACTTGCTGGAAATCAGAAGAGACTTGTTGTCACTTTGACTCTAGCAAAAATCATTGGTTGATGGTTGTGAGAGCGACTGGTGATTGGTGTGAGATCTCATAATAATAATAATAATGATAATAATTGTTGTGGAGGCTAACTCCCCTTTCGATTACCGAACCATAGACTCATCCAATGGGCATATAAAGAGTCACTTACGTCGCTACGACGAGAAGGCAGTGACGGGCTAACCGGATGTCGGTTGATTACACTATCACTAACTACTTCTGTATTACTAAATTACTCTGAGATAATCTCTCTATCAACCTATCATCTGGTCGTTTGTTCCATTATTAATTGCTAACCACTTGGCAACCACAACAATACTGTAGAGTATATATTAAGATGGGCAGAGACGTTGGAGCATTGGTAAAGGTTTGGACTAAGGAATTGTATTACGCGAGTTCAAATCCCAGTCAAAACCATTACATTCAACTTCAGCTAGCTCGGGTTGATGGGACTTGTTAACTTAAGAGAGCAACTCATCTGAATACAAAATACAGAGCGCATAAAATGGCCTTGTACCTAACATGAGTTGGTGCTCAACCAAGTAAATATAATATTCTCTAGAGTAAGATTGCCTACATTTATAATTCTGTGGCCTCCTCTGCTGCCAGTCGTCGCAGGTTCGCTTCACTGGGTTTGGGCATTCAAGGTTCAGAGAGTGTCTATCTGATGCGCAATAGATACTTCACCGATAATAACCTGCGCACGTGATGGGATACTGAAGCCCCAACTAGTTATAGTCAAAGTCTGCTGACTGCTATTATTTGTAATTAGAATATTCAGTATTAGAGAGACCGTGTCTACGCTTATTTACAATATATATATATTGCATTATATTTACTTGGCCGAGCACAAACCCAAGTTAGGCACAAGGCCATTTTTAATTGCACATTATATCCCTTGGCTTTTGTAATCAGTGTTGCCTTTCACCTAAACGAGTTACCCTCCCGAGCTAACGAGCCCCATCTGCATGAGGCAACTTACTGTTTCACCAACCAACAATATTTTTCTCTCCGAAATATTGAATATACTAATTCGTAAAATCTTAATGGGGAGTCATTCAAGGACTAATATGAATATTTTATTCTGAATCTATTCGAAAGTTTTTTTCAGGGTATTTTTTTATTTTTTATTTATTTTTTTTTTGTGAGTTGTCCTTTTTAACTCTCTTCTTTCTTTAACAGATATTGATCTAATATCTATTGATCGGGCTAGGTTTTTCGTTCGAATTCGTTAAAGTAACATTTCTCGGTCGTTACTGATCAATAAATCGATATTTCTAAGTCTATCTATACCTACTTACAAATTCGTATAATCAACTTAGTTTTTTGATACCTTCATATAAATGGGTCCATCTGTTTATCTTTCCCTTTGTCCGTCCGTCTGTCTGTCTGTCTGTCTGTCTATTTACTTTGTTTTGTCAATACTTAGGTTTTTCTTTTATAGTTAAGTCAATGGAGAGGATTTTGGGGGGGTTTTTTTCTTGTTTTTTTTTGTGTGTTTTTGTTATCAATCGTGTTCATAACCACCAGCAGATTCAAAATCGAATTTTATCTATCTACCTGCGTTGGCTTCAATTACTCTATCACTCATTAATCGATCAACGTTCTTATTCCCATTACGAGGGATAATTCAATCAATCATAACAACACAAACAGAGACGGTCAAAGAAATAGGAATGTTCATTTCAACAAACCACTCCCTCTTGGCCACTTTAAATACAAATAGTAATTAAAATCAAATTAGATGCCAAACCCTATGGTCAATACCGCTCCTTTTGCAATGCTTTTAGATACGCCTACTCCAATCATGTAGAAGGTGATAGAGAATTAAAGAAGTATGCAACTGCACCCTCATGCTGTTAAAACACAAATTTATTCAACAAAACATTGTTTTAACCCAAGTAAATATATATATATATATATATACAGAGACAGTGGAGCATTGGTAGAAGCTCGGGCTGTGAGATCGTGATACGCGAGTTCAAATCCCAGTCAAAACCATTAGTTTCACATTAGCAGCCTCGGGTAGATGGGGCTCGTTAGCTCGGGAGAGCAGTTCATCTAGGTGAAGGGTAACACCGAATATATAAAACCCGGGTATGTGGCACGTAAAAATGGCCTTGTGCCAAACTTGGGGGTGCTCACCAAGTAAATATCATATCTGTAGAGTAAGATTGCTCATATTTATAGCTAAAGTGCTCAATTTAAGTGATAGAGCATGCACATACACACACATACATATATATATGCATAAATTAAAAAAAAAAATTTTTTATCAAGTCTATGATAACATATGTTAGCTTAACGAAAATGTTAACGTGAATGAACCTAAGTCAAAATATCCAGAAATCAACTTAATATATTTTATATTTTATGAAAAATATTTATAATGGAAAACAAGTGAAACATGGTTGGTCCTCCTTGAGTTCACAGTGAATGGAGCATAACAAAAGATATACATAAATATATTTTGAAGAGAAATGTTAAATAGCTCCCAAAAGTGGTGTTTTTAACTAGAAAAAAAAAAAAAACCAGAAGATGCTAACCAGAATTTTGTCACGTTCACTCCCTATTTTGACCAAGTTTCAGAAAAATCTAACTGATGGATCAAAAGTAATTGGGCAAAAATTGTCATTTGTGGTTGTTTTAATTCCAAAAAGCCCATAGGGACACAAACCAGAATTTTGATACGTTCAGAAATACTGAATTTACATTTTCGGCAATTCCCTCAACATTTTGGCCAAGTTTTAAAAAATATAATGAATGGATCAAAAGTTATGTTCCAAAAGGTGTCATTTTTGGCCATTTCGGGGTGGTTTGGGCCCATTCTAGGCCCTTTGGGTTGCAACAAGAATTTTTGTAATAAAAAGTTTCTTACTATTCTTATGTACATATAAAAATACGAGTTATGGCAAATTTCAAAGTAATGGACAGTTATCCAAAAATGGTCTGGACGCTTAGACTCACACCACACACCACTGAAAACAATGGTCCCCATCTCTAATAAATTGGGCACCAATTAAATAATTAAATTTAACTTTGTGAGCAGAGAAATAATTTATGATTTTAAAGGCATCAAAAAGTAATTGATCAAAACCCTGAAACAGCAGGAAATTTAATTTTTCATGGGGGCAAATTTTTGCCTTATCCTCAGTAAATAATATTTCTTTTTTTTTTTGACTGACATACCTCCCAATTCATATTAAAAATATCAAAAAAACTTTAAATAATGTTGATAAAATAAAACTTAAAAGTAATACTATTCATATAAACGGCATGTTTTCCCTTATCACCGTAATTTAACTATGTTATTATGAAAACAATATCGCTTTGAGAAGTTAACAGTTTTAAATAAGCAGAACTTATTTCTAAAAAATAAATATATAAGTTTTTTTTTTTACTTTAACAAGAACATTATTAACAAAATTAAACAAGGAAACACATTTTTTTATAAACAAGAAAGTAATTAAAAAATGTTTTTCTTTAACTTAAATAACATGAAATTATTCTTTTAAAAAATTAATCAAAATTAAAAACTAATTGTTGTTGTTATGAAATATCGTGTTATGAGAAATCAAATTGATGAAAAGGCTTGGAGTGATGAGTTGTCAACGTGATGGAAAAACCACGTGATGAGAAGTCTAGTGATGAATAGACGGGTGATGAGAAGACTCTACACCCTTTTCATCACCCGACTTCTCATTACCTGAAACTATTTTTCACCGATTATTCAATAAAGAATAATCTTTATAATGATGTATATATTTTTTTATTTTAATATTTTTTTTGTAATCTGTTAATTTTCATAATCCGTTTTTATTCCTACGTATACCTCTTAACTCGGGCCTTTTTCGGACTCATAACTTGCTTGAAATGGACAGGGACATTTTTTTTTGGAAAGAGAAGAAAATAAAGATAATAAGGGAAAAAAAGCACAATGATTCGCAGACAAGGTTTTTGAGATATATGAGAATTAAATTTCCAAATTATACTATGTTAAATTTTTTGTAATCTATATGTGTTCAAATGTGAAATTTGTTGAATATATATGACCAAATAATATTATTAACAGTTATCTTTCAAAATATCACGAAAAAAATGCTATTTTAATTTATAAAAGCCAAAAAAATATTTTAAAAAATGTGTGTATTATGTAATTTTGCAAAAGAAATCATTACTGAACTGAATTGGCACATAAACCATTAAATGCAGAATGTTTTTTTAGACTTATAAGACCTAGGAAAAAAAAGGAAAATCGCTTAGTGTGAAAAAGAAATTTCAACTTGAAATTTCCTATGAATTAAAAAACGATAAGCCAAAATACATAATGAAGATCAGAAGGAAACACAATTTATTTTCTTTGATGAACAACAATGAACGCTAGGAAAATTTAGTTTTTTGTTTACTTTTTGCGACGCTAGGCGGCACGTTTCGATTTTAAGTTTTAATGTCGTCTGTTTTTTCATTTATGTTAACAAATAATTACAGCAGTTAAAGTAAATTAAATTTCATACATATATATTTTTTATTATTATTTAATAAAAATCTATAAATTAGTTTTTAAATAATTTTTTCGATAAATAAAAATGTTTATTTAATGAGATGGTTTCTTTAACTTAGAAAAATACGAAACTATGTCGTACATATTTCTTTTCAAATACTAAAGAAATACGTATATATGCCTTTTAATTTATGTCCTAATCTTTTTTTTTTTCATTATTAGAAAAATGAAGACAAATAATTTCTATTATTATATTTTGAATAAAAATTATAAAATTATTTATCCAATAAAATCTTTTTTAAAATTATAATTGAAAAAAAAAAAGATAGCAAATAACACTAGGATTTTTAGCATCAAAACAACAAGATGTTGCAGTTGGGTTGTGCGTTGTTGGTTCATGAAAATTTCAAAAAATAATTAAAATAAATATATAAACAAATAATAAACTAAATCAAGCGTTTTTTCATGAAAAATTCAAATTTTATTATTGAATTGTCGTTTCCCTCGAAATTTGAGTTTCATTTTTTTTCTCAGAATTAAAGTCTTTCTTTTTTTTTCCGCCCGCGGGTTTCCGTACATTTGATTTTACAGTTTCAGTTTTGAGGCTATGAAGAATTCTCCTTAAAGAACTTCGGGATATCCCAAGTTCAGTTGAGCGCTTTCGAGTTGATGTTGTTGCAGTCTCTTCAACACTTTCCCTTACTCTTTCACGGATTTCATCTGTTATTACATTCCGAGGTCTCCCAGTTCGTGGAAGGTCAGTTACTGCACCTTGTTGCTCAAACCGACGAACTATGCTTCTTATTGCATTGTCACTAGGTGCAGTTTCCATTTGGTAATGACGTCGATATGCTCTTTGAGTTGAAATAATTGACTCGCGATTTTGATAGAATAATTTGACAATTTGCGTTCTTTCTGGAATGCTGTACTTTTCCATAATTAATTTCCAATGATTCTAATATAATATTATCTGAAAAAAATTAAT
>JAUZSX010352010.1:0-10082 GCA_034780655.1 Idiosepius hallami
CATCTGGTTGTGTAATTTTAAACTAATCCCTAAAGCAGGATTCTTTCTGTGTGTCTCTTCTGGAAAATCATCAAGAATGTCCTGATCACTCGAGATGCGAGGAAATATGGAGATTTAATATAATACAAAAAACAAACTAAAATATGATAGCTTAAGTGAAAAAATAAAATACAACAAATAAAAACGAAAACAAGGAAAGAAAGAAAAAAAGAAAAGACAAATGTTCATTTTCAGTCGTGTGTGTGTATATGTGTGTGTATGTGTGTTTTGGTATGTGTATATATGTGTGTTTATGTGTGTCTCTGTGTATATGTGTTTGGATATATGTGTATGTGTGTATGTGCGTGTCTCTGTGTATGTGTGTCTCTGTGTATGTGTGTGTGGATATGTGTGTATGTGTGTATGTGTGTGTGGATATGTGTGTCTCTGTGTATGTGTGTTTGAATATGTGTGTATGTGTGTATGTGCGTGTCTCTGTGTATGTGTGTATTTATGCGTGTCTCTGTGTATGTGTGTGTGGATATGTGTGTATGTGTGTGTGGATATTTGAGTCTCTGTGTATGTGTGTGTGGATATGTGTGGATATGTGTTTATTTGTGTGTCTCCGTGTATGTGTGTATTTATGTGTGTCTCTGTGTATGTGTGTGTGGATATGTGTGTATGTGTGTATGTGTGTGTGGATATGTGAGTCTCTGTGTATGTGTGTGTGGATATATGTGGATATGTGTTTATTTGTGTGTCTCGGAGTATGTGTGTATTCATGTGTGTCTCTGTGTATGTTTGTGTGAATATGTGTGTCTCTGTGTATGTGTGTGGGGATATGAGTGTCTTTGTGTATGTGTGTGTGGATATGTGTGTATGTGTGTATGGGTGTGTCTCTTTATATGTGTGTATTTATGTGTGTCTCTGTGTATGTGTGTGTCGATATGTGTGTATGTGTGTATGTGACTATAGGTATGTTTGTATAGTATGTGTGGGTATGTGTGTATGTGTATGTGTGTATGGCTATGTTTGTATGTATGTGTTGGTATGTGTGCGTATGTGGGAAAGTGTATGTGTGAGTGTATGTGTGTGTATGCGTATAATTGCGTATATGTGTGCGTATTTGTGTGTGTGTGACAATGTATGTGTTTTCATGCGTGTGTGTATGTGTGCGTATTTGTGTGTGTTTGACAATGTATGTGTAAGTGTTTTCATGCGTGTGTGTATGTATGCGTGTGTGTGTGTGTCTTAACGCCTGCTTCTAAAAAGATTTGCTCTCCAAGTGGAAGAGCAAGGATTTATTTTGCTCAAAATTCCGATATCGGATTCTATTTGTTAACTTCAGTTTTGGCGTTGCAGCATTTTTACAAAACAATCATCAAACGTATTTATTTTGGTCGCTTTTAGCTGTGTCCACAAAAAGCCTGCAAATACATCATCTCTATTCTTTTAAGGCTAATCTCAAAAATACAATAAAACATACATGTTGGAATGTGTGCGTGTGTGTCTTGTGTGTAATGGGGTAGTGTGTTTGTGTATGTGTGTGTGCCTTGTTTGTCTGTGTGTGTCTTGTGTGTGATGGTGTAGTGTGTGTGTGCCTTGTTTGTGTGTGTGTGTGTCTTGTGCATAATGGGGTAGTGTGTTTGTGTATGTGTGTGTGCCTTGTTTATCTGTGTGTGTCTTGTGTGTGATGGTGTAGTGTGTGTGTGCCTTGTTTGTGTGTGTGTGTCTTGTGCGTGATGGTGTAGTGTGTTTGTGTGTGTGTCTTGTGTGTGATGGTGTAGTGTCTTTGTGTGTGTGTTTTTGTGTGTTGGAGTAGCGTGTTTGTATGTGTGTGTGTGTCTTGTGTGTGATGGTGTATTGTGTTTATGTGTGTTTGTGTCTTGTGTGTGCTGGTGTAGTGTGTTTGTGTATGTATGTTTGTGTGCCTTGTTTGTGTGTGCCTTGTTGTCTGTGTGTGTCTTATGTGTGACGGTGTAGTGTGTTTGTGTGTGTGTGTGCCTTGTTTGTGTGTGTGTGTCTTGTGTGTGATGGTGTAAGGTTTTTGTGTGTGTGTTTATGTGTGTGTTTGTGTGTTGATGTGTGTGTCTTGCATGTGTGGGTTTGTATGTGTGTGTGTTCATGTGTGGGTTTGTGTGTGTGTATTTGTGTGTGTATTTGTGCGTCTGTGTATTAGTGTGTGTAGTTTGTGTGTGTTTGTGAGTATTTGTGTGTGCATGTTTGTATGTTTGTGTGTGTGTGTGTTTCGTTTGTGTGTGTTTCTTTTTGTGTGTGTGTTTTTGTGACAGTGTATTTGTGTGTGTGTTCAACACACACACACAAATACACTCTCACAAAAACAGTGTGTTGTGTATTTGTGTGTGTTTGTATGTTTGTGTGTGTGTGAAAAGAACTTCCTTGTGTTTTAATGCTTTTCCCTTCGCTATAAGAAATACAGATTAACACATTCGTCTTTAAACAAATAAAATTAGTTCTTTCAATAAAATCTTCTACAAATCTTCTTCAGAAACCTGAAATTTTCTTGTTTTAAACTTTTTTTTGTATAGATATTTCAATCTTTGTTAATTTCTAAACTCGGTCAAAATATCCATATCACTATGTGGATTTATGTATTGACATACGTCTACTTGTATACGTATATTTTAGCTTGAAAATCAATACAAATAAATTCTATGGTAAAGGTATAGAATAGTGGTCCGGACTTTTTTTTTCTGCGTAAGTAGATACCATTCACACAATATAAAATATACTGACTATACAATTAACAAAAACCAAAATATAAAATGAAATAAAATAAAAACCAAAAGTTCATGGCTTTAAAAAACTGGCTTTAATCAACTTTTAAAGGTTATTCTTTATTTTCTTAATTTTTACATTCTTCTATGGTTTTCAGTGCTTGCTAGCAGCAGACACGTGTTGATAGTCTGATGCCAGGAGTAGAACTGGGACAAATTCTTTTGGTCACTAAGAGGTCAAAGAAGGAGATATAGATAGGTAGATGGTTCAGAGAGAGTTTGGTAGGGGAAGAGAGAAATAGTAGAAGAGGAAGGATTTTGGTGATATGTTCTTAAGAGGAGTGAGGAGGTTGATAAACAATGTTTTTTTTGCATGATAGTAGTGACCTGGAGTCACTTAGGTACATTCCTACACTGTATTTGCTCGGTGGAGCATAATGATGAAACACGTGCTAAGTCAACTGATATAACAATCAATCATATCAAAAGGTCACTCCAATTATTTCACCCACACGAAGAATGGATCGGAGGCGATAGCAAATTTCATTGTTATGATGACTAAACGAATGCATTCATGACCTTAAATTTTTATCCTTTTTTTGCAGATATTAACGTTGGGATGTTCTAAGAAAACAACGCCTGGCATGGACGTGCAACGGAAGCAGAGATAAGACATTGAATTCTTCTATGCGAAAAAAATAAGTTAAAATATCACAATCCATCGGGGTCAGTTAAACGTTTACGAAGCCGATGCAGGTGATGTAAGGTCCCCTGTCGTGACATTCAATCATATGCGCTTTTGCAGAATGAGCAAATGGAGAAATATTTTTTGCTCGGGTACTTTGCACCCGTTGTAAGATAGCAATTTGATTGGCTAGGGATAGGGTTAGGGTCTAGGTTAGGGTTTAGGGTTTATTGTAAGGGTTTAGAGTTCGGCCAAATTTCTCCATTTGCTTGTTCTGCAAAAGTGCCCAATCAAATTGAAATCGTGTGGAATTTTCTAGAACGTTCGAAAGCCAGAAATCCTAGAACAAGCCAGTAATTATGGAACGCCTATCAAATAGGATCGCACACAATAGTGTACTCATCTGTACAGACTGACCACAGAGTGAAAACGAAGAAAACTGAAAAGTTCAGTAAAAATCAGCAACTGGCAATGGAACTAAGAAAAATCTTGATTATGAGAAAAAATTTAATTTAGATTGGTTCTCATTAAAAGTTATAGAGTATAAAACCTCTTTGATTTTTTTAAATTGTACCTACATTTAAGTAAATATGATATATATGTATAAATTAAAGATTGTCCCAAAAGTTCATAAACATTTTGAAATTCATCAAACGCTTCATCGAACTTTTGGGACAACCTAAAAATAGAAAGAATATTTCCTCTATGGGCTGTCGTATTTGTAACGACTTCCTGCAATTTTTTGTCCTTTAGATGCTTTGATGTTTAGATGAATTCTTACATTTCCTCTGAACGTGAATAGCCTCCAGGCTCTGTTTTAGGAAGTGTTAGAAGCTAACTCCCAGCAGGGATTTTAAATTAACAATACCATCGAATTTCCGATAAATTCGTCTTATGTCAACAATATTATACAACACAAATAGACAAAAACACCGACACACAAACAAACATACACGTACAGCATTCATAATTACATAGATATAGCGTAGTACACGACTTGATTTATGTGTGTGTGTGTGTGTGTGTCTGTGTCTGTGTCTGTGTCTGTGTCTCTGTGTCTGTGTGTCTGTGTGTGTGTGGAGGGAGAGAGATAGATAGAGAGAGAGGCAGTGATAGGGAGAGAGACAGAGAAAAGATTGATGGATGGATGGATGAATATACGTATATAAACATATTTATAGAGAGAGAAAGAGATGGAGGGGGAAAGACAGACAGACAGACAAACAGAAATACAGACAAACAGATAGATAGATAGATAGATAGATAGATAGATAGACAAAAACAGACAAATTGATAAATAAACGGATTGACAGACATACTAACAGACAGATAAACAGATAAACAGATAAATAGATTAATAGATATAGATAGATAGATAGATAGATAGATACATACATACATACATACATACACACATGCGGTCATACATTCATAGGCAGTGATGGATAGATAGATAGATGAATAGATAGATAAATAGATAGATAGAAAGATAGATAGATAGATAGATAGATAGATAGAGGGATAGATAGATAGATTGATTGATTGATTGAAATATAGGCTGTTAGATAGATAGATAGATAGATAGATAGATAGATACATACATACATACATACATAAATACATACATTAATTCCATGATCATAATAAGAAAAGAAATTGAAAACAGTTTTCTATTAACGAACTTGAGATTGACATAATTCAGTTGCTTTTTACGCTAAATGCTATACATCCTCAAAACCAATGGAATAATGCACATATGTTTATAAAGTCATGTTCCTGTTTGTCTTACAATATGATTAATATATATACCAAATCTACTCTACTTCGAGATTTAACTGAAAAGATTACATCATGTACCAATGGTTCATAAATTCTTTTTAATACTACACATTCAAATAGAGTCGAAATTTGTAGTTAATCTAATTATGATATTGCATTAAAGAAAACCTATTTTAAAAATCAGATCTATGTTATCTACGTTTTTATAATCCTATAATCGTAATAGAATAATATAGAATACTAGAATAAAACTATTTAAAGTTTTATGAAATTTCAATCTTTTTACGAATCTATATTATTATAAAACTGTACAGATCTTGTTTGTGCCAATGTTTGCCCAAACAATTAGAGAGAGAAAGAGAGAGAAAAAGAAACAAAGAGAGAGAGGGACGGACTACACTCTGTTTCTCTCTCTCTCTCTCTTTCTCACTCTCTCTTTCTTTCTCTAATTCTTCATAATAAAACGTCATAACAAAAACGTCATTTTATAACGTTTAAATTCATTTTTTCTTTTCTTTATTCATATTTTTGTATTAAACAAAAAACGTATTTCAAAGAAATCAAAAAATGGCAAATTATTGAAAATTTAGTTTACAAAAAAAAATATTAGGAGCCGTTAACAGTTTAAACCCTAAAGAACCGATATATCGGCCCTGGCGACTTAAGGCTAAAGAAGACACACACCCAACGATATTTCAACCTCCAGATTCTAATAATATTACCAAGTAGTCATTCAGAGCCGTTCTATCAAAAAATTATAATAGGGTTGAAATGTCTGTGTCTAATTTTGCCTTTCGTTACTAAGGCCGACATATCGATCTCTTAGGGTTGAAAGGGTTAAGAGCACTAATTGGCCAACAACCAGCAGTCGTATCAATCACGTTTATTGGATTTATTAAATATTGCTATAAATTTTCAATACTGATTGACCCAACGGGTCACGGGTTGGCTAGTTTTAATTTAAAATTATATTTCTTGTTTCAAGAGTTAGTTACAACAATTTTAATTATTTCACACACAGAGTTTTAGCTTTATTGCAGTCCTTTGCCCTCATCTTGAAAGTTTATGTTGTTTTTCTCATTAGCTTTCAGAAACTTTACCTTAGCTAGTCTTCAGGTGATTAACCATAACTTTGGATAGGAAAATTAACCGAAGTAAAGTTGGCCAAAATATAGTGAGAAAAACAACCCAAAACTATCAAGATGAAAACAAAAGTCTGCAATAGTTAAAACTCATATCATAAAGCCTCATCTCAAAATATAAATACATTTTATTTTCATTTGACCCCCCAAAAAAAATTGAATCAGTAAAATGACTTTCTTGTAATTTATGTTAATTTTCAATAAGCAATCATCATTATTATTATTATTATTATTATATAAAAATATATTAAAATCTTTTCATATGAATCCCAAAATCATGTTGACCATTAAATGGTTTGAATAGATTTCTTTAAAAATTTGAAAAATGTGGGAAAAAAATTTTTTTTTAATTCCTAATATGACCCCCCCCCAAAAAAAAGTAAAATTTGTGTCGCTTTAAATCGATAGACAAATAGTTTTTGATGTTTTTTATTTTCTCTTTTCATTTTCCAAACATAATTATTTGTATGTATTAATATTTAAGGATGTTTTGGGTTTTTTTTGTACAAAACTGTCAATCTTTCAAATTAAATTCACTGATTATTTTTTTATCTTTTTAGAAATGTAAGAATTTGGAACGAGAGAAAATATTCAACCGTTTCAAATCCATTGTTGGAAAGTTGGGCTAAAATGGCTTCCACACAACAACAAAAACTTTTACAAAAAGAATTTCTGCATAAACAAATTATTTTAAGAATAAACATTAAAAATTCCATTTGAATCAGAAAATTCTTTGTGTTTTTTAAAAGTTTTTTGCAATTGAATTGTTTTAATTAACTTTTTATGTGTTTTCTATCACCGTTTGTTTATTGAAATTTCAAAGTTAATAAAAAAAATATTGACTTTCTTTGAATTCATTTTGTATTTGTTAAATATATTTTCATGTCAGTCAATTAAAAAAAAATTAATAATTAAAAATGGGTTTAAGTAAAAAGTACTTTTATCAGAATTTATTGACTCAATGGAAAAACAAACTAAAAAACGTTTAATTGAATGAAAAATTTTAAAAAAAAGTTTAAATTTTCTAAGATTGATAAAAGAACCAAAGAATTCCAGAAATGGACGGACAAGGAACCAAGTTATGCACAAAAAATGGCACATGTCTATATTTGCACCCATGGAATGCAATGTAGGTGTGATAATGCAAAACCTTGTCCCCACATAAAAAGTTAATGTTCTCATAATTGTTGTTTAGAATTGAAATTATAAATAGTTTCTAATTAAGTTATTTTATTATTAAATATTTTTTTTAATTTTTCTGCTCACCCACCCACACTAAAAAAAAATGTCCAAACTTTAAACCTAACCTTCCTTTTTCTAAAAATGCTGTTTGATTCAAAGAAATAAAAAACAGATTTTTGTTTGTTTTTGGTGGAAAAAAATATTATAATTAACAAAAACAATCAATAAAACATTAAATTTTTACAACAGGACAATTTTTTGCATTATTACTGTGTGTGTGTGTGTGTGTGTGTGTATGTGTTGTGTATGCGTGTGTATGTCTGGGGGGTATGTATGTATGTATGTGTGTATATGTGTGTGTGTTTGTGTTCATAAAGTCTTTAGACAATTTTATAAATTCATTAAAAATTTTTAGGAAGCACAAATCGTAATTCTTTTTGCATATTAATCAGTTGTTATTAATATTTCATCAAAATATTATTAAAATAAAAAATTGTAATCATTTACATAATATTACTTTTTTTTATTTCAGAAATGACTTAGAAATATGATTTCCAGCTTGTAACAGCAGAGACAAGGATTAATGTCCTTGTGTCAGACAGGAACAAAATCAATCAATTCATTATGACAAAAAAAGAACAGATGGGACTGAAGTGACAAAATAAAATAGAGTTTATGATCGTCTTTTATGGATATCCTTATGTGTTTATATATATTGTCAACATTGAATGATCATTTTATTGGATCTGGCTTGGTTTATTGGCTCAATATTTATTCACTTTTCAAACATTTCATTTTCAAACATGCTTATATATTTAAATATCTATATAAATAGGGACTTTATTAAATAATATAACCTTGATTTTACTTTTTTTATAGAACTCAAGTCTTACATACAGATTTCTAAAAATAGCTATCCCTTGCATAAGTGGACAATGTTAATGCCATTCAAAACTTTTACAAGGTTAATCCGTGTACAATAATATTTGAACAGTGCAACAATAAGTCTATTTAATTAAAAATACATGTATAGCAGTTGAGTGGATTCACCACACAACTATAAGGACAGTTTATGTTATAATCTATCACTGCAAATACAAACTGCTGACTGCTTTATAAGCAGATCCTAGCTAGTCAGAAGAGACGTCATGTGACAATCCATTGGTCTGTAAGACTATAGTTAGGGTGTCACCCCTCAAAAAAAGGAATCAATTTGTAAAATCATCCAGGTCCTCTGTTGAACCACACATTATAAATAGGAGGGAATCTGTGTTTTAGTTTAGATTGTTTTGTGAACTGGGCACCGTCACGCTCTATATTTTGTCTTAAGGAACCGGAGTTGCTTTCCATAGTTTCTTTCTCTTGGTAAATATCATAATAAAAGATATCAGTTTTATTCAAAGAAATTCTAAGTAGTTTTTATATTGAGGTTTTACCAAAGATACAAAATCAGTGGATAGAGAATAAAGACAAAATACCTATGCAATGATGGATGCAGATATATCTAAACATGACTGGATTCTTATATATTCTTATAAATATATATAATATTGTACAAACCAATTTTATAGAAACTTAACTCTATATAGATTTTCCATTATTTTCATTATAAATACAAAACTTGAGCTGGTTTAAAAATTCAACTCAGAGATCACAAAGTAATAAGTCTTTTCTAAGAAAATGAGTAATAATAGAATGGCAATAAATTGTTAAAGTCAAACAGTTATCACTTTTATTAAATTATGTCATGTCCCTAGTTATTAGGGTTGGGACAAGAATATTTTTAATATGATTATGGTGTAACAGCCCTACTAATATGTGGTAAAATCACAAAAGAGTCAAGTATGAGACAAAAATAATCTTTGATAAAAGGATTTTACCACAGCTCTGGTTATCACACAAAGACACACATATATAGGATATAATTTATAATGAGAATCTATTCCAACAGAATATATTTTTAAAATAAACGATTCAGTGAATAGATGTTTTTGATAATTTATGAATAATAAACAGCTGTTTTGTTCTTATTCTGAATTCCTCAGTTGTGCAAAATAAGTTCAATCCCAGCTTGAAGATAAGGATATTCACCAGAACCAATGATAAAAATAAAAACTAAAGAACTTTCTAGTGTTCCCAACTGCATTTTTAAAAACATTATCTATTAATTATATATCTCACACAGGTTTGATTAAAAAAAGGCATCTCCTTTTTACTTTTTTTTTCTCTCTAAATTTGTTAATATCTGACTTGATTGTATTTAAATATCATTCATAATTGAATGGTGCTTTGAACTTCTTTTAAGTCTAAAGTCTCTGGTAATGAATGTCATTCAATGTTGAATGGAATACAATTCTGATTACCAAAATGAATTTCACATGTTTTTAAGAATAATGTTGAAAAAAATAAAGAAAAAAATAAGTTTACAGCAAATGCTGCCCATAACTCTTCCATCACTAATTTGGCCTTGCAAACCACCTAAATTATAAGAATCTTCAAAAATAGGAAATAAGCAATAGACCTGATTAGTGGGTACCAACAATGGTGCATCTGTGTGTATTTGTATTGACATATATA
>JAUZSX010352021.1:0-10082 GCA_034780655.1 Idiosepius hallami
CGTTCAATTTTTCTGAAACTTGGCCAAAATGTGGAGGGTATTATTCAATTCACAAATTGAATAGTGTTTACCCCGGGGAAAATTTGTTTTGCGTCCCTCGGGGACTTTTAGAGCAAGGAGTACCACGCACGCGCGGCTTGTTTTTTTTAAATAAATCATGTTTAAGGATAAACAAATTGACACAGAAACAAAAACTTATCCCTGCAAAATATGCAGCGTTTCATTTTCTTGTAATAATAAATTATTAAGGCATATGTATATTCACACGGGAAAGAAACCTTATTCCTGCGAAGTCTGTGGCTATTCATTTTCTCAAAAGGGTAATTTAATAAAACATCACCGCACCCATACAGGAGAGAAACCCTATTCCTGTGAAATATGTGGTTCTTCATTTACACAAAAACATAGTTTATCAACCCATAGACGTAGCCATACGGGAGAGAAACCTTATTCTTGTGAAACTTGTGGCTCATCATTTTCACGAAAAACTAGTTTATCAATACATAAGCGTACTCATACGGGAGAGAAGCCCTATTCCTGCAAAACGTGTGGCTCTTCATTTTCTGTAAAATCTAGTTTATTAATGCATATGCGCACTCATGCTGGGAGGAAACCCTTTTTCTGTGAAATATGTGGCTCTTCATTTTCTCATAAAAGTACTGTATTAATTCATCAACGTACTCATACAGGAGAGAAGCCCTATTCTTGTGAAATATGTGGCTCTAAATTTCCTAGGCAAAGCGGCCTGATAACTCATAGGCGTATTCATACGGGAGAGAAGCCCTACTGCTGTGAAATATGTGGCTCTTCGTTATCCTCAAAACGTGCATTAGCAAGACATCTGCGCACCCATACAGGAGAGAAACCCTATTGCTGTGAGACATGTGGAGCTTCATTTGCCCTTAAGAGTTCATTAGTGATACATGTGCGTTCCCATACAGGAGAAAAACCCTATGCTTGTAAAACCTGTAGCTCTACATTTTCTACAATAAGTGGTATGCTAAGACATAGGCGTATTCATACAGGTGAGAAACCACATTCCTGTGACATATGCGGTTTTTCAACTAGTACAAGTAGTGACTTAATAAGGCATAGACGCACCCATACAAGAGATAAGCCCTAATCTTGTGACTTTTCATTGTATGATAACACTAGATTAAGACGTCATAAATGTAACAAAAATTATTTTAATCATCAGACGCAACAACAGAACGACACTAACTACACAATACACTCTCTGATATAAACAACAAAGTCTTTATATTATAAACATAAAATATATATTCAGTTGATGTAAATGAAATTTTATTTAAATCCTCAGATGCAACAGAACGACACTAACCACACCATACACTCTTTAATATAAAACAATAATACAAACAACAAAGTCTTCATATTATAAACATAAAATATATATTCAGTTCAATCATTAAATGAAACAGTTGCATATAATCAATTTTCTAATGAAAAAAATGAACAAAGTTTTTGTCTTATGAAAAACAATCAAAAGACACTTAAATACAATAACATAAATATATTTTGAATGCAAAAAGGGAAACTTTCAAAACTTATTGTGGTGTTATTTGAGGAAGAAGAAAGAGAGGAGAAATGACTCTAGGAACACCGTGTCGCTAGGAAGCAGATAGAACGCTGGCTACCGGCATACAGAGACATCTCCACGTGGTGACCAGAGCGAACACGGGCAGGTGAAAAAGAATGCCGGTGGCGGGCGTCAAGGAAATGAACTTGTTCTGTGAACAGAGTGGTGAGATGAGGCCACTAAACTGTACATATTATTGAAGTTGTTTGTTTTGTTTCTATGAGCTCTGCAGGCTCTGTTGTTGAACTCTTTTTAACTGTCTGTGACTGTCTCAACTATTTATGTTGACTATTGTTACAAGCCATGTATAATGTAACTGTGTTTCCTTTCTTCGTTTGTATGAGCTCTGCGGACTCTGTTGTTGAACTCTTTCTAACTGTGACTGTCTTAACTGTTTATGTTGACTATTGTTACAAGCCATGTATAATGTAACTGTGTTTCCTTTATTCGTTTAATACATGTTTCTTGTTCTTAACAACGAGATGTTGTGGTTATTTATTTTTACATCGTGTTTTTGACGGTGGGAGAATTCTCGCTAAACTTATTCCGTCTGAAAATGGGATTTTAAAAATAAATAAACCAGTTATTTAAATAAAAACACTTGTTTCTTTCATATTTTTCTCTCCTGATTATTCGAAACAAAATTCTTTTTTTTTTCCGGCGGTCACTCGTTGTCGAGTATGACTTTCCTCCATCTTTGTCCCTGTGGATCCTTTTGGGAGGACACCTGCACATGATGTCTTTTAACGTCGGTAAACTGATGCACCTGCAGTCACCACACGGCCCCTTGGCAAAGGATGGCCTTGTTCCAATGGCATGGATAACCATGACGACTGGAGGCCATCCTCTCTTGCATCCTTTATTCGCCTTCAGTGCCATTGTGTCATTGTAGACATCATCCGCCGTTGAGGTCTTGCACTATTTAACCCATAGCTGGAGGGAAGGTTTGGCTTCATACCTTTCCCAAGAGTATTAGTCAACATGTTAACGTAGACGGAACAACTTGGATTCGAACCCACGAAGTACGGTTCCGGTTTGTATATTTGGGTGTTGATTGAGAAATAATAAGGAGAATACAAATATTAACGTTTAAAAGAAATATTTCATTTTATTTCATCTCTACATTGCGAGAACCTCGTGCGTCTAGTAGAATTGTCCACTGGCAATAGACATCTTATTGGGTGAGCTGCTTGAGGGGTACTAGATACTCTTTGTACTGGCCGGTGTGTGTGTGTGAGAGAGAGAGAGTGAGAGTAGGAGCATCAGAGAAGTAGTGGGAGATAGTGAGAAAGAAGAGGATTCTATGTAGTAGTTTTTGGACAGAAGAAAAGGGGAGGGCCAAACAGTTAATGTCTTGTACAGATAGTATGATTTTTGACCTGATTCTCTGGCACTAAAATAGAGGGTCATTGGGGTTCACTTCTACGCTATCCAATACTTCAATCTTCATAGATACTAATCTTATGATTGAATGGTTTATGCTAAAAGCAATGGCTGTATCTGGGTCTGATCAAAGAAATAAATTTGTATCGATTCTCATCCAGTCTGTTTCATTGCTGAACTTGTCCAGACGTGATGCAATGACATAATGAATATATTATTAATAGATTTTATTCAATAAATCTTATTTGATTGAGCATTACTCGAAAATAAATTAGAAAGAAATACCAAACAGCACATTGAAAACAAAACAAAAAATAGTCAAAGTCATATGAATTAAATAAAGAGTAGAAATCAATTTAAGAAATTAACTGTTTTAGGGGAAACACACCTCAGAATGAACTCTTCCAAATAATAATACATCAACAACACGGATTAAAAAAAAAAGACTGTTACACTAGTGTTGTGGGGGAAACACACCTCAGAATGAACTCTTCCAATCACTATAAATCGTCTCCGAGAGAGAGAGAGAGAGAGAGAGAGAGAGAGAGAGGTGATTTCAGCATAGCTGCCAGGAGCCGCTATGCTGCCAGGCCGTATGCCACTAATTATGTATCTTTTGTTAATATTTTTGTTAACCCTTAATACTGTCATCTTGTTTCTTATATTTAATAACCACACTGTATACAACACCACACTCGACCACAACAAGTGACGACCACAACAACTGGCGATACCAGGATGAGATTCGAACTCACAATTTCAACATTAACTTTAGTAACAGATTAACCAAAATTAAGAGTTTAATCTATATTCTTATAAAAATCAAATCATAGCGTTTCTTCTATGAGAACCTAAATCCTGTAGCTTTTCAGAACATAAAACCACCAAAGTAAAACGAACATAACCCTAGTGGAGAGCACTTCAGAAAAAAAAAACTACAATTAAGTATTAAAAAATGATTCAGGCCACAAAAATTTGAATATAATTTTATATTGAGAAAAACATTCAATAATTATTTTATTGTTGCAGGCCTTCTACTTCTTGGTGTGAACGATTCAAATGATGAAACCCGGATAGAGAACAACATAACAATAAAAACAGCTCTACGACTGTATTGAGCACTTTTCTTATTCATTTCTGTCTCCTGATATTCTTCTTTCAAACTTTGAACAGTGCACAATATCATATATAATTTAACTTAATGTATATTTCTCGATGTTTGGATGAAGAATTATATCATGCTGTAATGAATAAGAAAAGTGCTCAATACTGTTATAGAGCTGAATTTATTTATTGTTTTTGATTTGTCCTCTACTCAAGTTTCACCATTTCTTTTTGGATCATCAGGAGGATTTTTTCTAATATTTCTTATTTTATTTTTTGTCTGACGTGTTTTGAATTATTTTTGCTATTTTATTTTAAATTTTGATATATTATTAATATTTTATTATTATAGGAAAAATAATTTAAAACACATCAGACAAAAAATAAAATAAGAAAAATTAGAAAAAATACTCCTGATGATCCAAAAAGAAATGGTGAAACTTGAGTAGAGGACAAATCAAAAACAATAAATAAATGGTGTGTGTGTGTGTGTGATAGAAAATTATTAGAATAAACAAAAAACAAGAATGTATATTAGTGCCAACACGTATAGGATATTTTTCCTTTTAAAGGGCACATCTATTATTATTGTTATTGTTATTATTATTTTGTCCATTAGGTCTTGTTAGGAACAAGGTATTCTCGATGTTATAACAAAAAATGAATTATTTTTAAAAAGAAAATTTCAAAGATACCAAAAATTGTGTTTTTATAATCGGACGTAAGATGATTATTTTCCTTAACATTTAAATTTTAACTTAGGAAACAAAATTATCACGTTATGACGTCATCATCTTACGTCCGTTTATAAAAACGCAATTTTTGGTACATTTGAAATTTTCTTTTTTAAAAATAATTCATTTGTTGTTATAACCTTGTTCCTAATAAGACCTAATAGACAAAATAATAGATAATAAATAAAAATAAAAATGTGCCCTGAAGAAGGAAACACATACGAAACGCGTTGGCAATAATATACACTCTTGTTTTTTTTGTTTTTTCTAATAATATTCTATGACACACATACACACACATATACATAAATCACAATTTTGTTACTTAAGCCGACTATAGTTTTGTTTTCACCCAGTCTACTTTAAGTGCACCATAAAAGAAAATATATATAATAAATATTTTGCAATGTTTCATTTGAAATAATCTTTTCAATATTAATGATACACAAAAAAAAAAACGAAACAAAAATAGTTTTCTAATCATTGTTAAAATGTTTCAAATATTCGTAGCTTCGTCTAAAAAGGAAACATTTTCCCTCTTTCAAAAATGTCGCTGCAATGAAGTTCAAAGTCCCACACTAATCGTTAAGGGGAAATGTTAAAAACGACTAAAAAAGTAAAATAGTAACCTCGTTTATTTTTAGTCATTATTATTTTAAAAAGTGGGGACAGTCACAGCCTTAGCCTCAGTCACAGCACAAAGGGGGCCTGCCTGCCTGAGTGCCTGACTAATGCTCATCTCGAAGTGTAGAAAATGTTCCTTTGACGAATAACGGAAATGGGGATTTCTTGACAGTTTTGCGGCGTCACATTCCATTGAGATGCACTAATAACGGATTGCCCCAATTAGACATTTTTTAAAAATAAATAAATAAAAAAAAAACAAGGCCGATTAAAAACAAAACAAAAAAGTCAGCTAGAATTTGGGCGATCATGTTGCAATTAGGCTCAACATTTTAAACTTATGACAACATTTCAAAAAAGAAAATGTCCACGCGCACGCGCACATATTGATTGGAAAGAAGATGGAGCATTGGTAAAAGCTTGGACTCTGGAGTCGTAATACGCTAGTTCAAATCCCATTCAAAACCATTACCTTCACCTTTAGCTGCCTCGCGCAGATGGTCTTCGTTTACTCGGGAGAGCAACTCATCTAAGTGAAGGGCAAAAATGCAAGTGAATGCAAAAATCCAAAGGTATATGGAGTACGTAAAACTGGCCTTGTGCCTAACTTGGATTGGGGCTCAACCAAGTAAATATAATGTTGGGAAATAAGAGGAGGGGGAAGAGGCTTGATTGCAATGAATAAATAAATAACGAAGTGGCTATCTGCACGCGGCTGCCCACTTTAAAAAAAACAATCTGCAGCAGTGAAGTGGTTTTATTTCCTCCTCACAATTTAATATACCTTTTTTCAGAGTTATATCTATGAATGTGAAAGTGATGTAGTAGTAAGATGTCTTATTAGGATCCCAATTTTGTGAAGGCCATGCCAAAAAATGGAGACAAAATTACGTCCCTCAAGGCTGCAAATTAGTTTTCAAAATGAACAATGCTATCTGCAGATATAAACGGCCATAAATAAGATAGTATTCTTAGAACCAAGACTTGATTATTATTTTTTCTTGAAATTTTCAGAGATTTTGTTTGTGAGAATTTTTATTCGCTTGTTTAATATGAATTTAGATTTGCTGTCCGTATGTCTCAGGCATCAAAATGGTGCCTTGTAGTCCTGGTAAAAAATGGTGTTGCCTTTGCAACCAAAAATAATGCAACTTTAGTGGGTTCAGAGTGTAGCCCAGGATCCCCTAAACACGGTTCTGCATGTTAACAAAAATATAACTCATTTGGACTTTTGTTAACATGCACTTGCACCCAAAGAGAATTTAACTTTCGTGGGTTCAGAGTGTTGCTAAGGGTCCCCTAAACACGTTAATGCGTGTTAACAAAAATATAACTGACTTACACTTTTGTTAACATGAGGAACCGTGCTTAGAGGACCAAAGCTACACTCGGAACCATTTAAAGTTTAATTCTGTTTAAGTGCAAGGGCAACGCCATTTTTTCCGATTATTATTGTTTTTTGTTTATTTTTTTTAGTTTTTTGTTCAATAAAAAAAACATTTTATGTATCGACTCTGTGTCTGCGTGTGTGTGTGTGTGTGCATTGGTAGCATTTTTTTAAAGCCCTCCTTATTAAAATAATTTTACAGAAGATTAATTGAGCAGTGCTAATTTAACGATGACATCACAATAACGACAAAAAACTTTTTTAAATGTCAAATATTTGTTTGTTGAAATTAAGATAATTCATTTCGTAAAATTTTCAATATTGGTCAACATCTCTGCCAACCCAGTATTTGAGCCCTGAAAATAGCAACTATGGCAGCTAGTATGTTTTCATTGCAAAACTGAAAATCTATTCGATCGATAGAGAAAAGAAGGTTGGGCGAATCGAACAACATTTCTAAAGCAAATTTATGTGTTTATTTCAAGATACAAATATCGATTTGGTCATTAAAAGAGACGAGGAAAAAAATCGATAGATCGATACGAGAAAAAAAATGAAAGAAAAAATACGGGAAAGGAAGAAAGAAAAAAGAATGAAAGAAAAAGAAGTTAAAATAAAAGAATGAATGGAAAAGAAAAAAAAAGATGAAAAATACTTTCCAGGGGAAATAAATATTTGATAAAAAAGGTGAGAACGAAAAAAAAGAAAGGAAAAAAAATGAAAGAAAGGAAAAAGAAAAAAAAAGAAAAAAAAAAGGAAGGAAAGAAAGGAAAAAAAAGAAGGAAAGAAAGTAAAGAAAGAATGAATGTAAGGAAAAAGAAAAAAGGAAAGAAAGAAAGGAAGAGTGAAAGAAATAATGAAAGAAAGAAAGAAATGAAGGAAGAAGGAAAGAAAGAAAAAAGAATGAATGAAAGGAAAAAAAAATGGAAAATAAGGAAGGAAGAAAGGAAGGAAGGAAGGGAAGAAGAAAAAGAAGTAAAGAAAGGGAAGAAGAGTGAAAGAAAGAAAGGAAGAAGGAAAGAAAAAAGGAAAGAACGAATGTAAGGGAGAAAAAAAAAGAAAGAAGAAAGGGAAAGTGAAAGAAGGAGGACAGAGAAAGAAGAATGAAAATAAAAGAGAACGATGAAGAAGGAATAGGGAGTAAAAAAGAGAGAAAGAAAGAATGAAAGAAAAAGAAAGAAATTAAAAAAGAAAGAAAATCAAGAATGAAAATGAAAGAGAACGATGAAGAAGAAAAAAGAGAAGCAGAAGAAGGAATGAAAGAAAGATATAAAGAAAGGAAGAAAAAGAGAGTAATTAAAAAAGAAAAAAAAAGAAAGAATGAAAATGAGAGAACGATGAAGAAAAAAATAGAAAAAAATAGAAAAAGAAGGAATGAAAGAAAGAAAGATATAAAGAAAGAAAGAAAAAAAAATTAGAAAAGAAAATCAAGAATGAAAATGAAAGAGAACGATGAAGAAGAAAAAAGAGAAGAAAAAGAAAAAAAGAAGGAATGAAAAATAAATGATTTTTAAAAAAAAACTTTAATTTTTGTAAAAACAAAAAGTTAAGCAAAAAAAAATCGTTTTTTTCCTTTTTAATTCTAAACCACAAATAAATAATTGAACTTTTTTAAAAAATTTAAACCCTAATAAAAGAACAAATCTATCGTTAAATTCCGATTTTCATATCCACTCAGAGCCCACTAAAGTTATATTATCTTTGAATGTAAGGGTAACGCCATTTTGCCCCTGGACTATTTGTGAAACAGAGTGAAGGACCTTGTGACCTAATGGTAAATTGGGTCGGAAACTTGACTTGGAGCAGAGACGGGTTAACAATGATGAGCGTCTTTTTTTTTAAATCTTTTTTGATGAGTAAATCATTTTTGCATCATCATCATCATCATCATCATCCTCATAATAATAATATTATTATTCCCCTCCCCCTTCTCCAATTCTAAGAAAAAGAGCCCCAAGCTTCAGCAAAAATAAAAATAATACCAAAACTGAAAGAAAGGAAAGAACAATGTCTATAGCAGGGATTTTCGACCTTTTTTATGAACTCGGAAAATTTTATGGCTAGAGGAACCTCTGTGCAATAATTTAATTGTCTTAACACACACTTATTTTCAGAGTATTGAAAATATTTGTTGTAATCCATTCAAACAAGTAATTTTTTCAAATTTCATTTATTCTCATCAAAAAACTCAATGGAGAAACTTGAGTTTGGTGTTTCTTGTATAACTCTTTAAGATTGATTTGTGGTTTTGACAGAAATACACGAAGTCATCTTCCATATTTTCAAATGCAGTGAATTTAATTGTATAAAACTTAAAATGTTCATACAATAAATTTGTTTGTTTGTTTTGTGTTTAACGGCATATTAACATTTTTGGTCATTTTAATGACGAGAACAACTACTTTAGATAAACATTATTTTTTTTATACACTCATGGTTTTTTTAATAACACAAGTTGCACTATTTAAGCTGGAGGGGAGGTGGGGATTCATGCCATTCTCATGAGTATTAGGTGATATATCAAGGTAGACAGAACAAATTGGATTCGAACACGCATACTACGATTCTGAAGTTTAATTGTCTATCCACTGGGCCACCTCACCTCGTCAATAGAATACATGTTATACAATAAAACAAGTTAAATTTTAAAAAGAAAATAAACTTATGATAATCAAATAGATTTTACGAAATCAAATTTAAAATGTTTTTATTTTTGTGTTGTTCTAAATTAAAAATTGTGAAATTACAGAATCCATGGACTGTACGAAAGAAACCCAAATTTTCCGATTTGGCCAATAATTCGGCCCTTTTTCAGCGTTTTTTACATTTTTCACGTTTTTCTCATTTTTGACGTTTGTTTTTGACGAATATCAACGAAACTTCACATATCCATTCTATACACGTCCTTCTTGCTAGTGACGATAATAGATTATGAAATATCCGATTTTAAACCCTCTTTTTTAGGGCGTCTTATTTCCCCGCGTTTTTTGATTAACAAGCGCGTTCGACCAATTTTGTAATTGTTTGAGGGTCCAATTTGCCATTGTTTTATGTTGTAAACTGGACATTTGTCCTGTTCATTTTCTATTTTAGCTATTGTCCTGAAAATTTACCTGCACATATTTTGCATGATTACAGATAATTTTGCTTCAAAAATTTACCTCAAACATTATTTTAAACGTCATTTTTTGCCGTGGACATTTAATGGGGGTTCAGTTTCTAATTGTATTTATGTAGTAAATTGATCCCC
>JAUZSX010352032.1:0-10082 GCA_034780655.1 Idiosepius hallami
AGAGAGTTTGGTAGGGGAAGAGAGAAATAGTAGAAGAGGAGTAAGGAGGTTAATAAACAATGTCTTTTAGCATGATAAGAGTGACCTGAAGTCACTTAGGTACATTCCTACAAAGCAATAACAAACAAACAAATACGGTTGTGAAAATAAACAAAGCAAACTTAACCTTATCTTTTTGTCCCTTTTTTTAAATATACAATACACATATGAGAATGTGACTTTTTTTTTAAGAAAGTAAAATCATTTAAGATTTACCTTTATTTTCATAAACAAGTACCAAAGCATAAACACCAGGAAGGGATACAAATTCATCATAAACATCCTCTGTTAGTTCGACTGCAAACTCTCTTTTTACACGAGAAAAATCTCCTTTCATGGCTTCTGCAATTGTTGTGATAATTCCTTCAACTGTGTGATCATGTTGGGAACTGAAAAGACATTTCTAAAGATTCAGAATTCACAAAAATAATCACCATTTGTTTACTAAAACTTTTTTAATAAAACAATGAAATTATAGCATGTATTGAAAAAGTAATATAAAACCGTGTTAGCACACTTGCAAGATTTTAACAGGAAAAAATGGTTTCAAAATATTGCAAGTAACAATCGATTTTAAAAAGAATAAGAAAGAGTTTGTTTCCAAATGTCTGCGGATTCCAGAGCTCAACATGAAGCCTCATACGAATAAGTAAAAAAAATGTCTTACAAAAACCAGAGAACATAAAAATGTTGTACATAATAATCTAGTTGAAATTAAAAATTCAAATAGTTTAAATTCAAATTCTGCAATATAAGATGTTTTTCTTCATTCAATCAAAATATTTAAATTTAAATACAATATTTTTTACCATAGCATTGTAATTCAGTTTTGGAACTAGGTAAAGGGTTGGTTAAACAAGAGTCAATTAAGAAGCAATTGAGAACAAGGTAAAAGAAAAAAAAAGAGACAGTATTAATTCATTTTTTCTAGTTCTAATATTATATTAATTATTCATCCTAAGGGTAAATAACTTTTTTCTCCTTTGAGAGTTATTTCCCTTTGCTATACCAATATTTGTGAAATTATTTTTCACCTTGCTACTTTCTGATTCAAGATGATCTCTATAATTAAAATGTCGAAAATCATAATAATAATGTTTTCAAAAAATACCTACATTTCAGGTGTTGCACTTCCAGGTGCATAATAAACGATTGCTGGGTATTCAGATACATTCATTGCTTCAAAAAGAAGAGGGTCATCTTTGACTCGTCCAAAAAATATTTGTGGATCATTATTGAATGGTTGTGATGCAGCCATGAATTTTGGATAGGTTATGTCACACTGGTTGCAATCTGGAATAAAAAGGAAAAAGAGAAAGTATTTTATTTGTTGTAACTAAAAGTAACACTTTAGAGTTATTTTTTTTGTTACTACTATAATCACTGCCAACAAAAAATGTGTAATATTTGGTTGTTTATATTTATTTGGTTGAGAACCAACCCAAGTTAGGCACAAGGCCAGGGCAATTGCAAGTTCCCTAGAGGCCGCAAGGTTCCTTGGCTTCATAGATTTATTGTAATGCAAAAAATTACCAAAATAATTAATTGTTAGGATTAGTTAGAAAATCATTTTCACAATTGAAATATACATCTACCAATCCATCTTTTTTTCTGCCTATATCTTTCAATATATATTTTTATATAAGGCTCCAGTATGTTGAAAGAGTGGGGTAAATTGCCTTTTTAGGGAAAAAAGGGGCCACAAGTCATATTCAGCAACGGGGCCGCTAAGTGGCTAAGTGGCTAAGCACAGCACTGCACAAGGCCATTTTTAGGTGCTCATTATATCCCCAAATGTTGCCCTTCACCTAGATGAGTTACTCTCCCAAATGAGCTCCAAGTAGTATAGTATGACTCTTAGCCTAATTCTCTGAAATTTTGATAGTGGGCCAATAGTTTCACTCCTAAAAATCTTTTCTGTGGATTAAATAAAGAATTTATTCTAGAATTTCTTACAGATTAACATGAGTTTGACATAAAAATTTTTAATAGGTTTTCATGTTTGACAATTAGCACCAATAGAAAGATGGAAATTACATCAGACAAAGCACATTTAATTTGAGAATAAAAATGTAAATAATATTTAGAATAATTTTAAATTAAATACAAAAATGTTTATTTACCTTTCTTTGAAAGAAATAAAATGGAGAAATACATTTTTGTCACAGTCTGAAAATAAAAGAAAATAAATTATTGGTAATTAATTAACTAGAATAACATCATTTAAAATCATTAAAAAGCACTAGGGATGAATTTAGTGTAAAAAAAGTATTTGAAATGAATTTAGTATAAAAAAAGAATTAGAAATGAATTTAATAGAAAAAAGCGCTGGAAATGAATTTAATAGAAAAGAGCATTAGAATGAATTTAGTAGAAAAGAGCATTAAAAATGAATTTAGTAGAAAAAGGGTCAGAAAAGAACTTAGTAGAAAAAGCATTAAAAATGAATTTAGTAGAAAAAACATTGAAAATGAATTTAGTAGAAAAAAGAATTAAAAATGAATTTAGTAGACAAAGGATCAGAAAAGAACTTAGTAGAAAAAACATTAAAAATGAATTTAGTAGAAAAAACATTGAAAATGAATTTAGTAGAAAAAAAAATTAAAAATGAATTTAGTAGAAAAAGCATGAGAAATTAGTTTAGTAAAAAAAGTATTAGTAATGAATTTAGTAGAAAAAAGCATTAACTACTTTCCTCTAAAATAGGTTTCCTAAACTACCTTAGTGGCATGTCACTGACCACCTGGGCAAAGTCAGGCAATACTTTTATTTAATTAATAAAGTACGAAAAAAAAAAAAAGATTTACCTGATTAAAATTCCTCATTGTTACATCAATGACGTCTGCAGAAGAGAAGCCACTCAGAATGAAGACACAAAGGCATAATGGCCGGATAAAAAGTTGAGAAGAAGCCATGATGGTAACTTTAAAGAAATATCCTTTTTTGGAGGGTAAAATAAAAAAAGGGGGAGAGCCCTTAAGACAATGATGAGTTAAAAATAAGGTTTTGTTCTTGTCACAAGACACGTAGTTAATCTATTGACCATATCTGAAGTGGTTGGATATATTGGTGTTGGCAGGCAAGCTGTCACCAAAAAGAGAGGGAAATCTGAGCCATATTGGATTGGATAGGACAAGGGAGGAAGCGGGGGGGGCGAAGATAGTGAAGAAATGAAGGTTTTGAATAAACATCCATCTTTATTTGCTGCAATCAAGGCAGCAGAAAGTCTTGGTAACAGATGTTTATTGTGCAATGAGAGAGAATTGATTGAAGGAGGGGGGAAAAAGTGGGAGTGTAATGTGGGAAGGAGGATGAGGGGGATTGGGTGGAAGATAGAGGAAAGATAAAGAGATGGAGAGAGGAGGAGGGAAGAAAGAAAGTGAAAGGCATGAGTGAGTTGGATGAAGAGAAAGAAAGTAAGAAAGGTAGAAAGATAGCAAAAGTAAGATAGATAGAAATATAAAGATAGATAGATAGATTGATTGATTGATTGAAAGATAGAAAGAAAGATAGATAGAAAAAAGAATGTCAGCAAAAGTGAGATAGATAGAAAGATAGAAATAAGTAAGATAGATAGATAGATGGAAATAAGTGAGACAGAGAGATAGATGGATAGATAGATATATAGATAGATAGATAGATATATAGATAGATAGAGTGATTGATAGAAAGCTATAAAGAAAGATAGATAGATAGATAGATAGAAAGAAAGAATGACAGCAAAGTGGGATAGATAGATAGATAGATAGATAGATAGAAAGAAAGAATGACAGCAAAGTGGGATAGATAGATAGATAGATAGATAGATAGATAGATAGATAGATAAATAGATTGATAGACAGATAGATAGAAGTAAAATAGATGGAGGGGTAGATAGATTGATAGAAAGAAGGATAGATTGGAAGAAAGATAGCAAAAGTGAGATAGATAGATAGATAGATAGATAGATAGATAGACAAAAAAAAGAAAAAGAAGGATATAAAAAGGGTGCTAGAAGGTAAAGAAAAAAGAAAGAAATTCTGGAATTGAAAGAGGAGAAAGAGAGATAGAAAGATTACAAGATAAAGAGAGAAATGAATCAATGCTTCCAAGTAGATTGGTTTATGACAAACTAATTTAAAGGATAAATTTCCACATATTTTTTTTCCTATTTCCTATAAAAAAAGGGCAGAACCAATTTCAAAATCTACATCATCCATCATTCATTTTATAATTCACGATCAAATTGTCTTTTGTTTGTAAAAACCTAGTTTAGTTGACTTTGAAACTAAAGAAGGCACAAGACAACAAAACTCAGCAAAATTATTGACAAATGTGATTATTTACCCAGGAAAGAACAAAACTGTGATTTAACACAATTTATATACATTAAAACAGATTGGGGAAGGGACCACTTGGAACAGTAGATAGGTGGAATTCAGAATCGTAATATGTAAGTGCAAATCCCAGTCATTCAATTTGCATTTATAAATGGACTAATATCCTTGGGAAAGGTAGGAATCCCCACCTTCCCTTCAGGTTGAAAAAGTGCCTATTGTGTCATTTAAAAAACTGTGCATAGACAAAATGAATTTTTATTAAAAAATGATTACTCTCTGCATTATATATGTATGTGTATGTGTGACGACATACTGACCTTTGAAGGTTTAACCAGCTCAACCACTGAACACACACGATTCAGTGCTTAGTTTCATGAGAATATGAACTTCAAAAACAGTTCCTAGCCGCTTGTCTAACCAAAGACTAAGAGTGCAGAGTGGTTTAACTGCACCCGAAACATTAACCTGGGTATTTCCCGTCCCAGCACAAGAGACGGTACCTGGTATTCTTAAATGGTCACCAATCTAACCATTGACCTGGCTCAATGTGGCTTAACTTCGGTGATATGACAGGAACCGGTGTCTCCAACGCTACTTGACTGTATATACTGCATTAAATAACCTAAAAAAATTTATTATTTTCAATACTTTATCATCTCTATTTCTAAATAACTAATTTTTTAAAATAATTTTTTTCATTTTTAAATTTTTAGGGTTTTTTCTTATCCTTTAGATTTTTTTAATCATGATAATTTTTTTTTGTTTTTCAAATTTTTCCAAAACAATTTTTTTCAAATATGTTTTTTACTATTTTTTTTATTACATATTTTAATTTATAATTATATTCCTTTTTATTATTCTTTTATGAATTCTAAAAAATTTCTCTAATTTTATAAAATTATTTTAATTTTTTTTTGTTATTTATATATTTAATATTGTTTTTACTTTCTTTAGTTTTTTACCATTATTTTTATTTTCTATAACTGATTTTTCCTCTAATTTCTAATATTTGGAAGCTTGCAGACCCCATCCCGCAATTGTGGGGTCTGCAGGAGCCCTCAGTACGGCCCTGTTCGGCTGTTTCAGATTTTCTTATTACACATCTGTTTCTCTTTTTCCTTCTCTGACTACTCCTCTTTCCATTCCTCTCCCCATTCCTCGTTTTCTCCGACTTCCTCCCCCTTCCATCTTTGCTGCTTCTCCTTTTCTTAATCCACTCCTCCTTTCTCATTTAATCCTTCTTTAAGGTATGATTACAAGAGTCAGCTTTCCTAGGTCATGTTTGACCACTTGAAGACTGAAATTTTGACAACTAGTAGTCGTTATCATCCATAATAACATACTAAAATTTAAACCATTTGCAGAGGATGGTAATGACTACCAGTTAGTTGTCAAGATTCAGCTTTTTACGGTTGTTATTTTAAACAAATATTAAGTTTTAAAATTTTGTCCCTAATCAGAGTGCGGATACAGAGCAATGCCGACTTTTTTTTAATAAGATACTTGAAGAAAGGCGAAGAGTACATCCGACGGAAAATAAAGGGTAGAAGCCCAAACAACTTGAATAAAGATAAAAATCAGAAATCATAATCAGTTTTGTTTTTGCTTGCAGATCAATACGAAAAGTGCGAAACAAGGGGAAATAATTCTTATCATGATTTTTTAAGGGTTACCTCCCTTGTCTCTTAAAACAGGGGAAGTAACTTTTTTATAAAACTTGGTGAAAAGAATTTTCAGTTTTTCACTAGAGATAGATAGATAGATAAGAAGGGAATTAGATTGATATATATATATATATATATATATATATATATATATACATATATATATATATATATAGATAGATAGATAGATAGATAGATACATTGGTAAGTAGATAGATAGATAGATAGATAGGTAGGTAGATTGATAGATAGATTGATAGATAGATAGATATCGGAGATTTTTTTTTCTCTTGAAACTTGAATTGTATCTCTCTCTGTCTCTGTCTCTGTCTTTGTCTCTCTGTCTCTGTCTCTCTGTCTCTGTCTCTCTGTCTCTGTCTCTGTCTCTCTGTCTCTGTCTGGCTGTCTCTGTCTCTCTGTCTCTGTCTCTGTGTCTCTGTCTCTGTCTGGCTGTCTCTGTCTCTCTCTCGGTTCCAAAGTCCGATTGTCTATCCATTGAGCCATGTCGACAGCCATTGATCAAGTAAAAATGCATTGATTTAACGGAGAAGACGTGTAACGGTGTTGGTGTCCTCATACTCTGAGATGTCTGTCTCGGGCAGATGGGGCTCGATATCTCGGGAGAGCAGTTCATCTAGGTAAAGGGTAACACCGAATATATAAAGCCCGGTAAGAGCACATAAAAATGGCCTTGTGCCAAACTTGGGGGTGCTCACCAAGTAAATATCATAAATTTAGTTTTTATTTTATGGCATATCAACCTTTTTATGTCATTTAATGCCAATAACAAATTTTTTTTTAGTAGGTTGTATTTCTCATACATGCTGTATTATAGGATTTTTTATTTACGTTTATTTATTTACATTATAAACAACACATCATACCACCTTAAAAACTTTGAAACTTTACATCAAATTTTTTTAAACATTTTTTTTTGTTCATAGTTTTTAGAATAACACAATGTGCACTATTCAACCCATAGGTGGAGAGAATGTGGGGATTAATGCCTTTACCAAGGTATTAGTCAAATTATGAATACAAATTGAATGACAAGGATTCAAATTCGTGTGTTATGATTCCAAAGTCTGACTGCCTGAAGCAAGTGTACTGGACTGCCTCTGAGCCATTAGTGCTATACAGAGTTTTCTTTTATTTTCTCCCCAATCAAGAAAGCTAGGGAATAGAAACTAGATTTTTGATAACTTCGTAGAATTACTTGGAATGGTTTGTTTATTGGATTTTGTTAATTTGTAATGAAATATATGAAAAAAAATGCTATATTTGAAGATAAAATTAAATTATTTTTAACAGGCTTACACACTAGATAAAATTTGTTCATTTTTATTAATTTTTGTTTAAAGTATGTGTCTATGTATGTGTGTAAATAAAATATATGGTCAAGTTGCACTGTAGATATCGGTTCCCCTCAGATTACTGAAGTTAAGCAATGTCTAGCCTGGTTAATAATTCATGGGTGACCATTTACAAAGACCAGGTACTGTATCTTGCACCGGGTAGGAAATACCCAGGTTAGTATCTGGGGCACTAGGTATATGCACACTTAGTCTTTGGGAAGACAGGCATATCTATGAGTAGGAAAACTCTGATGTATAAACCTGAGGTCTGTTGTTCACGTAGTCTGTGGCAATCACTTGCTCTGACTGTGTGTTATCAGCAGTTGCAAGAAGTGTGGATGATGCTACACAAACCTTCCACTCTATTAAAAAAATCCCTGTGTGGTAGTCTGAAGGCCATACCTGGTTTGATGACCTTCATACGTCAAAATCAATGTGAGAGTCATAATATATATATATTATTCTAAGTAATAAGGTTGCTTAAAATTATAGTTAGAGTGCTCAATATCAATGATAGAGCGTGTATACTAGTTAATTGTAGACACGGAGTCAACGGGAGTAGACAACAGACAGTTTCACGCTATGCGTTCTTCAGGTCGAATATATATTACCACTGCATCCTCTCGAAATCCAAGTAGAGAATTTTTTACTGAATTTAGATATACATGTTGCTTAACTTTGGGGATCTGACAAGAACAATTTTCTCCAATGCAACTTGACCATATAAATCACTACGGCATTTTAGAAGTGATGATTTTTTCTTAAAAAAATTCTTCTAAACTTTGAGAAGATACGAAGAATGTTTTTAAATTAAAAATAAACAAGGATTAAAATAACGGTGAAGTGGATTTAAAAATTAGGAAAAAATAATTCATTTTCAAACAAGAAGCGTTTTTGAAAAAAGAAAATATTGGCAAGCCGGGCAATACTTCTAGTTATGATTATTATTATTATTATTATTATTATTATTACTACAATGGTTCTCGTTCTTGCTCATATGCGGTTAACTATTTTCTTTCCACTTCTTTTTGTTGAAAATATCCGTTGGGCTGAATTAACGCGAAAATCGCGACAAGATCGTCGCCTGAAGATCTAAATTTTTTGGCTTTTCTTTTTTTGCAAATGTTTTTGGTGTAATGCGTAGTTCACTCCGTTCACATTCGTATCGTCCTCAATATATAATTTTTGAGTAAATGATTTGTTTCCGTCTCTCACTCATTTTTTTTTTCATTTGTTCTTCTTTATCTTTTTCAGAAATACCTTTAGAAAAAAAGTTGGATATTTCGATTGATTTTATTCAGTCGCAGTCTTCGGGCAATATTTGATTTCGAAACACCGCTTATTCCAACTGGAATTGAAATCTTTATTCTTTTTTGTTGGGGAATTTCTCAGTGATTAAAATTAAGCAGCGCATTAAAAAAATACAGGAAAACAAATAGATGGATAAAGAATAAAAAACAAAAAACAAAAATAAACAATGGTGGCTATCTTAGGCTTCCTTATATTTTAAATAAAGCTTTTTGTATCAATTGGTTCCATTCATTTTCTTATCCTTGTCTACTTCTCTCTTTGGTGTTTCAGAATTGTATTCTTTCTTTTTTTTTTCATTTTTAAATGTTTTTTTTTAAGTAATTTTGTTAATGTAGCGTAGTTTTATTCTATCATAAATTAATTATATAATCAAACAATTTTTCTATCCGTTTTTCCTCTCATTAAATACAATTTATTCCCTCATTTTTATCTTCTTCAAACGTTCCTTTACTTAATCCTTAGAATTAGGTGCCGGCCTTATTTGGGGTTTGCTTTGATGTCCTATTTATGCTTATTTTGAGGTGTGTTTTCTTTCCTAGATTTTTCGCTTTACTCCGTATTTTTTAAAAGCCAAAAATTATCTTAATAAATAGTAGATATATTGACACTCGAATGACCAACGTATCACTCACATAGCAAAAATGCGGGCCAGCAAAAATCTGATTTTAAAAACTTTGGGTCTTTTCATTTTTTTTTACCTTTTTAACGAGGGTTGTCCAGTGGTAAAAGTTTGGACTTAGATTTGAACTCGTATAATATGGTTCTAATCAAAACCATTGGGCTGTTTCAGGTAGATAGGGCTCTTTAACTCGGAGTAGTTTATCTTGTAAAGAGCAACAGTTAACACTGATTACTAAAGTCGAGACATGTAACGAGCACGTAGCTTGGGTTGGTGCTCGACTAAGTAAATATATCCTTTACCTTTTCATTTTTTTTATCCAGTTTTCTATTCCGTCTATTCTTTATTTTTTTTTTTTGATCCATTTCATTCTTTCCTTTTTTTTTTGTCCGTTTAATTTCATTTCTTTATTTTCCAATGCTTCAATTTTTCTTCTCTACATTTTATTTTCTTTTCTATTTTACAGTTCTTTTTTCTCGTATTCTCTTCCCTTCCTTCTTTTGTTATCTATTCCTTTCGTTCCATTTTTTCATTCTTTCTCTTTATTTTGGTTCTTCATTCTTTCTCTCATCTTCCAATTTTTCTTTTTTCTTTCTCTCATCTTCCAATTTTTCTTTTTTCTTTCTCTCATCTTCCAATTTTTCTTTTTTCTTTCTTTCATTTTCCAATTTTTCTTTTTTCTTTCTTTCATTTTCCAATTTTTCTTTCTTTCATCTTCCAATTTTCTTTTTTCTTTCTTTCATCTTCCAATTTTCTTTTTTCTTTCTTTCATCTT
>JAUZSX010352042.1:0-10079 GCA_034780655.1 Idiosepius hallami
ATCTATCTATCTATCTATCTATCTATCTATATATATATATATATATATATATATATATATATATATATATACATATAATAGAAATTAGTATTTGTAAAAACAACAACAAGAAGGATATACTTGTGTTAAGACACAAATATAGGGTATCTATTTACTAAAACCATAATCATAGTACACTAACATGAATACCTATTAATAAATTATTTAAATAAAATTTCATGTGATCGATGTTTAATTTTAGATTAATGTTAATGAATTAGGGATCTAGTTAGTAAAGTTAAATATTGGTTATTAATTTGAAATAAAACTGTTGGAATGATATCTAATCATATAAATTCATAAACACAATCACCCCGTCCTGTAGTAAAAGTTGCAAGTTGCGCTTGGGTTAGCAGTTCCACTTTAGTAACTTGTGTCACCTGGTTGGCGGCTGAGTAGTATAATACGGATAATGACATGGTGTATGTATGTGTGTGTGTGTGTGTGTGTATAATGATATAAGATATATAATATCAACAATACATATGTAAATATATATTATTAATAGAGCACGTAAAAATGGCCTTGTGCCTAATTTGGTTAGATGCTCAACCAAGTAAATATGATATACAGTCTTTACAAGAGTAGCCAATTCCCTAAATTTTTACTTTCATATTTGGCGTTGATAACAGCAGTGCAAACCAGTGTGAAAAATGATCCCGATAATGTCTAAATTAGTGTATAAAAACATCCTCTTAATGACGTGTCAAACCCTATGAAACCAAATCTCCAAACATATTCATCCCTAATAGAAGTGCAGGAGAAATATAAGCATTAATTTTTTGCTTTCGTCTCCCTTTGAGTCCGCGTTTAATTAATGACAACTTTTTTCTAGTGTTCAAACAACGACGGTAGGGTTGATTTACAGCATTTGAACTTAGCTACCATTTTATCTCAGTTTTCAAAAGACTAATCAATATTAAGGGTTATATGCATGCTGTTTCATTGATTAATAAAATCACGATATCTCTAATTATAAAATTTTTGTTATCTTAATCAATTTGCAATGTATTCCTAAATAAGTGATATTTAAACATTTTATATAAAAAGTAAAACTACATTATGTACGTATATTATATTTACTTGGTGAGCACCAAACCAAGTTTGGCAAAAGGCCATTTTTACGTGCTCTTACCCGGGTTTTTTACATTCGGTGTTACCCTTCACATAGACGAGTTGCTCTCCTGATTTAACGAGCTCCATCTGCCCGAGGCAGCTAAAGGTAAATGTAATGGTTTTGACTTGGATTTGAACTTGCGTAATACGATTTCAGAGCCCGGGCTTTTACTAATGCTCCACCGTCGCTGCTCATTATGCTACACTATGTATATATATATATAAGTATTAGTAATATTCTAAATATTGTTTTTAACCTGAACTACAGTTTTTCTTTTGACTATTATAAAATTAAAATGTAATTGATGATAATAAAATTTAATTTTTTCGATGCATTGTTCAATGTTATAGAATGTCACCTGACGAAAATATAATTTTGAAAATTTTTGGGAGGATTTTTAAAAATATTTTAATATAAAATCAAAAAAAAAATTCTGTAACATTTTCTAAGCGAAATATAGTTGCATTAATGGGTTATTTTAATCTAAATCTACAAAGAGGACGATATAATTTTGGCTAGCTTTGTTCCAAAATCTGAGCGATTACATAAATCGCACTAGGGCCTGTTTTAAAATTGCTCTATTTTTAAACTTATACAGTGACACATATTGAGCACTCTACTATGTAATACAGCAAATACAACGTTTGCTTTCCAATTACTCTAAACATGTGTATAGTACCGAACTTGTATACACACACACACACACATATATATATATATATATATATATATATTTGTTGCCACCAAGTAGTTTTTTACGAAGAATAAAGAGATAAACGTTGTTGCCAATATCATTTTGCTAAATGCCACATTGTTCTAGTTTCCAATGTTTTGTTTTGTTTTACTCGTATATATTATTAAAAACAAATATCAGTTAACTGCTGTTAAGATTCCAGACATGATTAAAAATGTACAAACGAAAAGTCGAAAGTAATGGCAATAATTCTTTGAATTATTCTTTGCAAAGTATTTTGTACTTGAAATTATGTTCTTACATTCTCTGTAACAATGATGAATAGAACGTTTGCAAATAGACATATTCCTTTTATTCTTAGGTAAAAGAGGTTTAAGAAGAACACTACTGTATATTCACGTTGGAGACATTGGATCCCAGAAGATCATCAAATTTAAGCAAATTAGAGCCTGTTCATTAATTAGACGGGTAATGCAGTCACGTTAAAAACATCCCCATAAACCTATCGTGGATTCGAGTATTCAGCTTAATGACAAAATATGAATTACCCTCCATTCTAATAGTAGTGAGTTCCAACTCGGCAGATTCTGCAAACAACAATGACACTGCTTTAAACACCCTGAGAGATGACGCCGGTCAAATTATGGACATTAAGTGATCTAAATGAAGGACTTAACTGATTCTGAAACATGGATATATGAGGCCATCAAAACAAGAAGAGCAACACAAGAATAAAATAACTCTTAAAACTGGCCTTGAGCAAAACTTGGAACGATATGTTCTACAAATTTTCTGGAGAAGGGATGAAGTTCTTCTGCTCTGCGAAAGTGTAGAATTGGGAGTGTGGTGTTCAATAGTTCGTAGATACGAAGGTAGGGTCGAATCACGTTAGAGACGCCGGTTCCCGCTAGATTACCGAAATAAAGGAAGTAGAGCCTATTCAGTACTAATAAGAGTGGCCTCTCAAGAATATCAAGTTATGACCATTATGCCAGCAGGGTGTCAAGGACCAGTTGGCTAGCCTGCACGGAGCTAACCACCCTGAAAGGTAAATACAAAAGAAAGTTCCGAAGCCGGCTCTTGGAGTCGGCTCTTCGCCCGCCGAGCAAACGAACTAAATAACTAATAAACTTAAAAAACTTTTTGCGCCATTAGAATGTCTGCTTCTTACATTCATGGGTATCTCTACTGCCGCTAGGGTTGTTTCGCTAAATGCTAAGCTTGCCTCTGAATAGGTCTTACCCAGTGGCGCAGCAACATTTTTTGCAGCTCGTGGTGGTCGTAAAATTTACACTCCCCTCAACCACTGATAATCTGTTAACATCGAACATTGAAAAAAAATATTCGTTTTCATGGAACTACAATCATTGATCAAACTATATTCAAACTAAAATATTTCTTTTCAATGAACTGATGGGAGTTAAAAACTCCGTTTAAAAACAGTAATTCATTACACACATAGCATAAAGTCATAAATGATCTAACTATATTCAACCTAAAATATTTCTTTTCAATGGACTGATGACAGTTAAAAATAGTAATTAATTACACAAATAACACAACTCATTAATGATCAAACTATATTCAACTTAAAATATTTCTTTTCAATGGACTGATAACAGTTAAAAACTCCGTTTAAAAAGAGTAATTGATTACACACAACACAAACTCATTTTTATTATAAAATTTTAGATTTTTGTTAGCTTCATACTATTATTATGTTTTTTTTCTATTATCTATTTTTACCCCCTAAAACGCCAACCCCTGGCATGCGCCACCTGAGGCAGACAGCCCCCTCCACCCCTTTTTTGCTACGCCACTGGTCTTACCTTTTTGTTTCAATCACACAACGCCGTCTTCTCTGTATTAGAAACACCGCTAGCTTCTTCTGTCTTGGTCAGGAGTCCCTTATTATTCCAGCTCTGTTTGATCTTTTGTCGAGGCTGAAAATAAATTTCTTAACAAAAACAGATATGAAAATCTATGGTCTACCATTTTTATTTGCTTTCGCATGCGACCTCCGAATTATGCACATATATATATATATATAGATTCTTAAACAATTTAACCAATTTTACAACCAGAATTCTAACATATTGTACAAAAAAAAAAACGTTTGATAAACTATGGAAAATTAGACTTCAAAATTAAATATTCATAGTTTCGTCCTAATTATTGTTAAACATGGACATTTATAACTCCTAACTTATTTAACATTTCAATTGTAGGGACCCTTAGCACGACCCTGGCAATAAAGATGGGTTTGTATTTTAAAAGCATTTTAATCATTATAAAATCGTCACTCACATTGATTTTATTCTACTAAAACTCACACATAGATCTTTGTTTATATGAGCGAAGTGTTTTGGCATATATTTCTCTTGTCTTTCAGTTTCTTCATATCTATAAGAACAGATTCTAAAAAACCTCCGACTAACAAGGCCAGCGGAAGTTATAAATATCACATCATCTGTACAATCTGTTTAAGCAGATCAGTAGATATGAAAACTACTCAAAACATATGCCAGACGTCTGCAATTGAGTAACAAACGTACAATTACTAAAATTTTATAATATACTGAACGAGAAATTCCCACACTTTCCTCAGCTATTTACATGGGGCATCCCAAAAGTAATGCGACATATTTTAAGATTTATTTTTTAAAAGTTTAAGAGTTATAAAAAGGGGTGTGTTACCATCACTTTTTTAAACATATTCACCACAATTTAGCAATGCAATTTTGCCATTAATGAGTTCACAGTGCACCATGACAGAGATTGTTTTCTTAAAGTTTTACACCTTCAATATCTGCAACAGAAAAATGAAATTTTCATGTCATGAATGCATAAGTTTAGTTCTCATAACAAGTAATTTGCAATCTTTTCTGATCCATTTGTGTTTGATTAAGAAAATGAAGGATCACTTTTGGAACGACCTTGGTCATAAAATTAGAATAACAATCTTGTAGATAAAGAATAATCAATAAATTATCAGAATCTATAGAGTGTCCCCAGTAGTCGAAATATATAGAAAATATTTTTTTTTTTTAAATATGAACAAATTCACGTTTTTGAGTTATTACCAAGTCTCTCAAAAAAAAAAAAAATAGAAAAAATAAATAGTAACTAAAAGAAACTATTAACATCTTCGACATGTATTTTTTTTATAATGCAATATAAACAACTACTTATTAGTCTAATAATCAATCTTTAAAAAATGATGAATTATATTCTTAAAAGTTACACAAAATAAATTCTCTCGGCAACTTTAATTTGTCGGCACTTCAACTACAAGGCTGCTCCCTGACGGGGAAACAAGCGAGGCGAAGCTCCGTCGAGAAACGAAAGCCCATGCCGAGGAGAAAGGAAACTTCTGACTGTGGCCGAGGAGGAGAGACGGGGTTTGGGGAAACGAGTCAATGAGGCTTTTGGAGTGGTAGGGTGATGTCGCTGCCACCACCCCACAACCTGGTGTTCCAAAGTTTTAAAGGGCGAAACACCAATCACCTTCTGCTCATTACCCTGCAGTCAAACCAAGGCGCTGTAAGAGGCGCGACAGACAGATTTGCCTCTGGACAATGAACTTAAATATAAAATAAAATGTAACATTATCAAACGGCATAGGCTGTTTGGGGGCGTTACAAGTGAAGTTAAGAAATGATTACGTGTCTTTTATGCTTCAATAAACATCAGCTGTTTTCAAGTGACGAATCATAATGTGAATAAAGGATCGGGGAGTTAATTTTAGTGGGCAATGGTGGAGTAGGTCTCAGAGGTTAGAGAATCAGGACACTGGGCAGTGGAGTGGAAAGCTCAGCTGGTAGAGAAAGCGAACTTTATATCCAAAAATCTTCTTTGTTCTTTTTTTTGTTTTTTTTTTCTGCCGAGTTTCGTTTCCAGTCAATGACCAACACTCCAAAGAAGATGCTGAGGGTAGCTGTAATTGCCTCTATCAACGATGAAGGGTGCAAAATTGTCGTACGCAAGGTAAAAGTTCCTAAATTTAAGAAAGCACCGAAAACTGCTCTTAATATAAGCAGTTATACAGACTGCTTCGGGGGAGATCTACTGGGAGATCTACTAAGAATATTCAACCACTCTCAGTAGGAAAAGCTATCACCAACCTGAGCGATCTACTTTACACCTTAATCCGTGTGGCACTCTACGTGAGCCCCACAACACTTCATTAAAGTTTCGTTTCTAGCCAATGACCAACACTCCAAAGAAAATGCTGAGGATAGTCTTAATTGCATCTATCAGCAAAATTGTCGTACGCAAGCTAAATTTAAGACGTCACCGAAAACTGCCACTCCTCAAGCTGGATCCCTAACAAAAAAAAGCCACATATTACATAACCAACAATAGAATGACCTTGCAGTTAACTTCATTGAATAGTTTTTGCCTTTTACACCTCAATCACCAATACTCTATAAACAAATCCTTTAGGCACCACAGCGGTACAAACATAAACAAAGAACTAATTTCAAACCGCCGTTTTCTATTTCATATTTCTATCGGTAAAAGTTTTTATTCACCCCAGCATTTAAAAGTATTTAAAAGAAGGTAATTTGTTCTAATCTAATAATTAATAATTGAGAATATGATAAGATGGACGCATTTGTAAAGTAATATTTAGATAATAGATCGGGATAAAAACTTTTTAAAATTATTCTTTTATCGATATCAACAAAGTATTAAAACCATCAAGAAAAAACTAGAAAATCCGCTAAAACATGACCAAGATGGTTTATAATTATTTTAATTAAAGTGATGATAAGTGAAAGAAAAAAATATTGGCAGCTTGTTTCTGTGGTTTTCAAATTATAAAACTAAATAGCCGCCAATTGAAATGTCTTATTTTAAAGATTTACATACGTGCACATTACACTGACGTTAACTTTCTATTGATTAGTTCAAATATACGACAGATATTAAGAGTTTTGTGACACTTAGTTTATTTAGATTATTATTTTACTGTTACTAACAACCACAATATGCCAGGAAACTATTCTGTTTCATTGAACGATTGATCGGATTTGGTGAATGGAAACTTGAGGAAATGTCATGCATTTGCATTTGTTAAAGTTAGAGATTTAAAAAAGAGAAAACAACGAATTGGATTTTTAAAAATTTTTACAAGAAAAATAAAACAGAAAAAATATTTAAAAAATGTTCCCCGCCATGAAATAAATGTTTTATGATAGATTTTAGTAGTAGATTGTCTCAGGACAGTCTACTCGGCCCAGTGGATTGTCAGTGTCCACATCAAGTTTGGGTTCGAATCCAAGTTGTTCCATCTACGTTAACATGCCGACTATTACCCTTGCGAAAGGTGTGAATTCCCGATTTCCCTTCCGCTATGGATTAAATAGTGTAGCTTTTGTCATTAAGAAAAACTGCATGTGTATAAAATAATGTTTATCAAAAGTAATAATAATTATTCAAGGCAATAAATGAGCTGAAAACTTTGATATGCCGTTAAACAGTAAACAAACAAATAAACGATAGATTGTCTCTAATTAATCTTCTTATACTACTTCTTTTATCTACATTCTATTATTAAATACTAATGTCAACTTTTTAATCTCTTTTAATCTTTTGTTATCGTTTTAATCTAGTTTAAAGGTAAAAGACAAAGGTCCACGGTTCGTCGACTTATAAAAGAATTATTTCTATATAAATATTTTTTTAGATAATTTCAATTATATTAAGAATAAGTAACTTTGCTTAACATATGATATTGTTCGGTCAAACACCAAACCACTTGAGGCACAACGTGTGTTCATAAACTTTTTTAAACTCCATAAACAACTTTTTGCTATTGATCTTATTGAATTGACGAGCCTCATTTACCTTAGTTTTTTTAAACCAGTGTAATCTTTACACTTTGATGAATCCCTCTCCCGAGTTAACGAGGCTCATCTAGATTTTTGATTGGGATTTAAACTCGTGAATTATGATTCCAGAGTCCAAGTTTGTATTATTCTCCCCTCTTCGCTGCTGTTACTCAACCGAGATATATATCAATATAGATTAACATATGATTTATTCTTCAAGATTATTGTGTATAAAATTCAACAAAGTGAATTTTCGGCAAAGACTTTCTTCAAAGAAAATAAGTTCAGTATTTGTTAGGGGGGTGAGATGGGTTAAGCTAACTTTTAGTAAGTGAAATTTAATATAATGAATCTAACCAATTTGAGGCAAACTGTCACGAATGTTTGCATCTAAGTAAATTTGACCATTTCGTTTATATTTCGTTGTTTAATATCACAAGATAATTTCGAATATTCCCTCCCATCCTCAACTAAGGGCCTATAACCAAGAAATAAATTAACAACAGATGTTAGAGCCAACTGATACATCATTGTTTCATTGAGCAGCGATAGTAAATCAGATGAGAAATGATAAGGAACGTTATATAGCAAAAAAAAATGTTCAATAATATCAGTCCCCTTCATCGTCACTTTCATGCGTATATTTGGGGTGTTGATAGTGGCTGAGATTGCCTTTTTAAGATTTGTTGAAAGAAGTCAATAATCCATGCTATTAAAGTCTGCACACGTGCAAAAATTAACGAACTTAGATAAGTTTTATAGACATATTTACTTATGATTTCAGATTTTTATGTTGATATGTGAGGGCAATAAACAAGTGTATGGACACACAAACATAGAAACACACACTCATATATATATGTGTGTGTGGGTTTTATTCAATTGGCATCAAAACTTGTATATACATATATGTCTATTAACGCTTACATATGAAAAAAAACATGTATATACACATATGTCTAATAACGTGTACACACATATAGACGTTCAAATCTAATATATACACACACACACTCACACATAGGTATATATGAATATTAATACATTATAGTTCTTCTGAAGCATCATATGATATAGATGATGAATATAATATTTATTAGATATGAAATATAACTGATCGATACCTATAACGCATAATTTTAGACTTAATAAACATTATATTTACTATATATACATACACACAAACGTTTATAAAACAATATTTTTTCTCGGCATTTAATTACCTAAAATATTGATTTTCAGTGAAACCAAACGAATTCGATTTCCCTTTACCCAAAGGTTTTAAAGAACAATTATCAATTGTAAATCTTAGACTCACTGTGTATAAATGCATTTTCAAGTGTATGAATGCATGATATTAAGGGAGTGCAGAATGCATGACAGGGCGATTGTATTAGTGTGTGAACAAAAGTATATGTGTATATGTTTCGCTGTAGGTAATTGTAACTTCAGATTTATGCATATTGTTTTCGGGTAAATGCAGTGATTACGAGTATATAAAATGTTTTTGTATTGTTTGATTCAGTTATTACATATAATGCTGCGAAGTTGGAGCAGTAGTAAAGGCTTGAGTTTTGGAATCGTATTTCACCAGTTCAAATCACAGTCAAAACCATTGCCTTAATTTTAAGTTGCCTCAGGTAGATGGGGCCTGTTACCCCCTGGAGAGTTACCCATATAAGTGAAAAGCAAAACTGATTACAAAAGCCCAGAGATATAATGGGAACGTAAAATAGCCTTTTGCCTAACTTGGGTTTGAGCTCAACAAATCGGAGTAGATGTGTGTATTCGCCACTGTCTGTGTGATTGTACATGTATGTATCTATGCATATCATCCAGTATGTGTGTAATTTTATAGATATATACTTATAATTATGTTTGAATGAATGTTAAGTTTGTCTCATAGGATATATATTTTTTAATTATTGATCATATATGTTTGAATGTATATAAATTCATGTGTGCTTTTGTCTCAAATGTCTCATTACTGGGGCTGTGACAAAATGCTTTTATTAAAGAATATTTTTGTTACAGTCCTAGGTATTAGGGATGTAAAAAAGAACAATTTTTGATAAAAGTATGTTGTCACAGCCCTAATAATAACCACAGAATTAAAAGATATGGTATAATCGCTAAATATTTAAATAAAGACAAGAATATTTTCTAATAAAAGCATATTGCCGCAGCCTTACTAATCGCTTTATAAGAACATGAGCACCTTTAGCCGATCTAACAAAAATAGCCTTACTACTAAAACTATCTAAAAACAACAACTTGTAGAAAAACTTACTATATTTCGAAGAAGACCAAATACTGGGTGTCCGTAAAGTTACTATACAGTTTCATTGTATTGTATGTGTTAATTTTTGTTTTATTGTATTAAGTTTAATAT
>JAUZSX010352052.1:0-10078 GCA_034780655.1 Idiosepius hallami
TGCTGTGTTTCCTTACTACTTACTTACATACATCTACTATTTCTTACTTATTATTACCTGCGTTTTGTCAGATAAAGTCTTCTTAAAAGGTTTACTTATGTCTGTCTTTATTACTACTACATCGAATACAACAGTGTGCATGTCCGTGTGTATGTATGTGGTTTTGCGTGCGAGAACGTGTATGTAAGTTTGTGTGCTTGTGTGTGGTAGTGGTGCTGGTGTGGTTGTTGTTAAAATTAATTTGCTTGTTCTATTAACTCGTTAACTAAGCATTCTCAAATATAAATTATGGTATAAAGCTTTAAGCATAGCCCCTACCTTTTTTTACAATTTTTTTACCTTTTTTTTACATGAGAATTTTAATATAAGTAGTTTTAGATTTTCTATGTTCAGAAATGTCCTTGAAATTTTATTAAAATGAGAAATAAGCAAAAATGGTTTCCTAATATACACCAGTTGAACCCTAAACTGTGGAAGTGAAGGCTTTTAAAGATAGAGCACTCATTAATGACCATTATTTATCTAAGTGCTTTTATGAGTCTTGAACATTTAGAGTTCATGATTCTTTTTATTTTTAATGCTAATAGGAAATTTGGTGGAATATGTCTAGATCGAAATAAATTATCTGTATTTCTTCGTCTGTGGAGAAAACTCTATGTCTGAGTAGATGTACTTAGGTCGATTTTGTAAAGATAAGTTTCAATTGGATGAGTTTAAATTTAGAAGTAATTTCTCTTTCTAACTCATCCATATTTTTTTACTTTAAATTAGTTATAATTATGAGTAACGAACTCAGATCATAAAGTATATTACTATATTTACTATATAAATATTGATAAATATAAATTATATTTAATATATAAATATAGATAGATAGATAGATAAAGATCCATATTTTTTTTTTGCTTTAAATTAGTTATAATTATAAGTAACGAATATTTGGGCAGCGACGGTGGAGCATTGGTAGAAGCTCGGACTGCAAGATCGTGTTACGCGAGTTCAAATCCCAGTCAAAACCATCACTATCACTTTAGCAGCCTCGAGCAGATGGGGCTCGTTAGCTCGGGGGAGCCGTTCATCTAGGTGAAGGGTAACACCGAATATATAAAGCCCGGGTAAGAGCACGTAAAAATGGCCTTGTGCCAAACTTGGGGGTGCTCACCAAGTAAATATCATATCCTTGTGACGAGGGGGGAGCATTGGTAAAAGCTCAGATTATGGGATCGTATTACGCGAGTTCAGATCCCAGTCAAATAGTTAGAGCATTAAAAAAAAAGCATATTGTCACAGCCCTACTAATATCCACAGAATTAAAAGAAATGCTTAAATCGCAAAATAGTCAAGTGGCAACAAGAATATTCTTTAATAAAAGCGTATTGTCACAACCCTACTAAAAACCACAGAATTAAAGAAATGCTGAAATCCCTAGTAACGGCAAGAGTATTCTTTGATAAAAGCATTTTGTCACAGCCCTACTAATAAGTAAAGAATTAGAAGAAATGGTAAAATCGCAAAAAAAGTCCAGTAAGAACAACAAAATTCTTTAATGAAAGCATATAGTCACAGCCCTATAAACTAGAAAATTCATTTAAAAAAGCATATTGTCACAGCCTTATTCACTACAAAATTCTTTAATTAACGAAAGAATAATCGTCAAAAAATCATATTGTCATAGCCTTGCTAATAACTACGGAATTAAAAGAAATGTTAAAATCGCAAAATAGTCAAGTAATGATAAAAGTATTCTTTAATAAAAGCATATTGTCACAGCCATATTAATAACTACAGAATTAAAAGAAAAGGTAAAATCACTTTAGTCAAGTCTGTGATAAGATTGTTCTTTGATAAAAGCATATTGTCACAGCCCTGGGCAGCGAGGGTGGAATCGTATTACGCGAGTTTAAATCCAAGTTACGCGAGTTTAAATCGTTAACTCGGGAGAGCAATTCATCTAGGTGAAGGGTAACACTAAATTAAAAAACCTCAGGTATATGGAGCATTTAAAAATGTCCTTGTGCCTAACTTGGTTTGGTGCTCGACTAAGTGAATATGATATTGTCATAGCCCTGTTAATAACTATGGAATTTAAAGAATGGTAAACCGCAAAATAGGCAAAAATCTAATAAGCCTGTGACATGAATAATCTTTAATAAAAGCATATTGTCACAGCCTTATTGATAAATTTGACACTCTTTAAAAGAGTCCTTAACCCTTTTGACCCTAATGGGCCGATATATCGGCCTAAGAAATTTAAGGCAAAAATCAACACACCGAAATTTCCACCCTAATATGGTCCTTTAATAGAACAACTCAGAGTGATTAGTTTTTAATTTCGTTAAGTCAGGGTCCAAAGATTAAGGCCGAAATATTGGAGTTAATGTGTCATTTTTTGTCTTAAATCGCCAGGGCCGATATGTTGGATCTTTAGGGTTTAACGGGTTAAAACCGAAAGAGACACAAAAGGAATCTTTGTATATTTATTTTTTGAAACTTCCAGCTTGAATTTCGAAAACGATACGAGAATTGTGTCGCAATTGGAACGTAATCTGTCTTCTTGATTTTCATTTGAAAGATCAAATGTCCAACAAAGTGCCCTAAAGAAATTCGACCGTCAGAGTTGAAAGATTGATTTACAAGTTGGACTTGCTTGTTGTCTATTCAAATGTAAATCCTGCTCTGAAAAACGATACAAGTAACAGAGATCATTTGGACGTTGTTCGTGCAATCAATCATTATAAAACAATAAACATGGGAGGCGACCAAACAAAGCCTCTTTTGTTATCTATCTATACAGGGCCGTCCCTAGAACCCCCGCCCACAGACCCAGTAATTGGGGGGCGTAAGCTCCCAAGGGACCACAAGGCTCCTTGACTTCACAGATCTTTTGAAATGCAAAAAATTACCAAAACTTAACTGTTAGCAATAATTAAAAAAATCATTATTGCACTTAAAATATACATCTATCAATCCATCTCTCATTCTGCCTATCTTTCTATATATATTTGTATATTTATGTATATATTATATTTACTTGGTGAGCGCCCCCAAGTTTGGCACAAGGCCATTTTACGTGCTCTTGCCTGGGCTTTTTATATTCGGTGTTCCCTTCACCAAGATGAGTGGCTCTCCCAAGCCTCATCTGCCCGAGGCAGCTAAAGCTATATTTATGTATATATAGTCGAAGGCTCCAGTATGTTGAGAGAGGAAAGTTGCCTTTTTTTAGGGTAAAGGGGTCGCAAGGCGTATTCAGTGTCGGAGTCGCCAAGTGGCTAAGCACAGCACTGTATCTATATACTCATAAAAATCACAATCTGTGGAGCATTAATAAATGCTTGGACTCTGAAATCGTATTATGCAAGTTCAAATCCTATTCGAAACCATTCCATTCACCTTTAGGTGCCTCGGGCAGATAGTGCTCGTTAACTCGGGAGAGCTACTCATTTATGTGAAAGGCAACGCTGAATACAAAAGGCCCAGGTATATAGAGCACGTAACTTTGGTCAGTGCTCGACGGAGTAAATATAATATACTCATAAAGATCTGATCATCGTGGTTTTATGAGACCCTACATCCTTTTGTTCAATAGAAAATAAAACAAAAATAACTAAAAAAAAGAATAATCATGTTTGTATGTAGAGTGCTTCAGAATAAGGAACTACAATAGTTTGGGGCAAGCGTCTGTCGTAAACGACAATGCTGTAGAGATCGAACTATGGCATCTTATGATCAACGATGGCCCACTGGGCCTGGATGCCGCGTGGCCAGTGCCGCCGAAGGTGCTTCTCCCACCTATGCTGCACTTACCGTTAGAGTGGCGGTATCTTACATCTGATCGCACCAGACGACGCTGGCGCACACGACAAGCAGAGCCTTCGCGAGCTGACGCTGAGAAATGAGTCATAGTTCGGATCTTTGTCAGGACTGTTAAGCTTGATTGGATGGTCCTTGCATTGATCAATGGCACGGAGAGAACCATGACGACTGGAGGCCATCCTCTGTTGCAGCCTTCCACCGCCTTCAGTTCCGTTGTGTCACTGTTGACATCATCCGCCACATCCGCCGTTGAGGTCTTGCGCTATTTAACCCATAGCTGGAGGGAAAATTCAGCTTCATACCTTTCCCAAGAGTATTTGTCCACATGTTAACGTAGACGTAACAACTTGGATTCGATACCGCGTAGCACGGTTCCGAAGTCCGATTGTCTATCCACTGAGCCACGTCGACTGCCGCTCTGTGATTACGTGATTTAAAATTACCCTCTGTATATAATGAAACTGTCCAATCCTCGAGATCATACCCAATAGTAGTCATTAGACTAAAAATAACGCAACGAGGTTAATATCCTTTTCGGTTGGTAAGCTGTTCTATATACGCGCTTTCGTTTGTGTGTATATGTATGTTTATGTTTGGAACAGAATGAGAATATAATCATGTTTTGGGGCCATGTCCTCAAGCAGTGTAATTCAAAGCTGTAGATTAATAAATAAATAAAATAAACAGATTAGACCACCCGTGGATTCAGACACGAAATTAAGGCCTTGCCCTAAGCGCTTGATTGAATTAATTGCTAAAGATTTTGATCACCAAAAACCATTAGCTTATTGGTTTATGAAGATCTTATCCAACGATCAGCTGGAGACCTAATTAATTAGTGACCACCACAAATGTTTATAATTGGAGTTAAATTTAGAATGTACAATGTTTTGTATAATGCGAGGGACATTCCAAAAGTAATGTCTTCTATTTTTTCTCCTGAGTGGGAAAAAACTGGATGTCAAATCGCATTTTACTGAAGACTCAACTCATGCGTTCATGACCTAAAATTTTCATCTTTCTGTTAAAGATATTGATAGTGCGTGAGTCAATGAAAGCACACTGTGTTATGGACGTGCGTTTCAAGCAAACATGTGTCATTAAAATCCTTGATACAGAAGGAATTGAAACTGATCAACATTTAATATTTCCATTAAATCCCCCTCTCTCTCTCTATCACATATATAAATATATACCACTTTTGTATATTTAGATTAAGTTTTAACCTATGAAATTGAGTTGTGAAAACTAGTATGCTTGAATACTCACCCATCTAACTACTGGCCAACCTTGATGTTGCTTAACTTCGGTGATCTATTGGAAACCGGTATCTCCAATGCAACTTGGCCGTATACATCATTTCAGCATTTTACACTGCTTTAAATATTTGTTAAACACTGAGAAGATACGAAGAACCATTTTTGAATTAGATATAAACAAATAAATAAATAATAGGGGGAGGGTTTTTGAAAATTAAGAAAAAATTATTCATTTTCAAACACGAACCATTTTTGAAAAAAAAATATCGGCAAGTCTGCGGCGCCGGGCAAAGCCGGGGAATACTTCTAGTATATACAAGGTGTCTGTAAAGTTACTATACTGACACCCTGTAATATATTAACAGTACGTAAGATATTGTATTATAATATTTATTTGTAATAAAAGAAATAACATCTTTATGTTTATAAAAAAATCTCAGAAAATACGTGTGTTACATCAGAAAAGACTAACAATTTAGCCAAACGTGTTGGAGGATTTGTATTAAGATAATGATTCCAATCACGAATTACATCCCGTGCATTTTCAGTTTTCCAATATCGCTTCAAAACAAATTTGCGCTCTTCCAAAGTTAGTTTGCGTGGCATGCTTGATTAAATAAGCCTAAAAAATGAATATTAAACTTAATACAATAAAACAAAAATTAACACATACAATACTATGAAACTGTATAGTAACTTTACGGACACCCTGTATTTTTGATTTTAAATAGATATCAGCTTTTTACATCTCTAAAAGTTAATGAACCCATTCAAACAAAAAAGTGATCGACCGTTCCTTAACTTTTGGGCGATACTGTATTTATCCCTCGTTTTTTCACGGCTTTCTATATATTTCTATTATATAACTTATATGTGTATATAATACTTATATATTTTTTTCTATTTCTGTTTCTGGATAGGTTTCTACGTTACCTACAAAAAGCAAGATTGGTAAGTTTTTAGCCATAAAACATTTTCTTTTCCTTTCATCATCCGTTTACCTTAGTGGTGCGTTGGGCAGCAAATTTGTTTTTTTTGCTGTTCCCGTAACACACGAAGTTTGAGAAAGAGTTGCTTGCCTTATGTTCCATCCCAAAACTGGAGGGCCTTTTTCGAGCTTTTGGAAATTATTTTTGCCCTTCTCCTCGATAAGGTAGCTTCCGAGTTTACGAGCCCAATCTACCCGAGGCAGCTAAAAGTGGATAGAATGTTTTTTGACTAATAGCCGAACGTATATTGTTCCTGGTATTCTTAAAAGTTCACCCATCTAACTACTGACCAGGTTCGACGTTGCTTAACTTCGATAATCTGACAGTGTCTCCAATGGGACTTGACCGAAAGTATACTGTTCCTGGTATTCTTTAATGGTCACCCATCTAACTACTGACTAGGCTTGGCGTTACTTAACTTCGATGATCTGACGGGAACCTGTGTCTCCAACGCGACTTGACAGAACGTACAGTGTTCCTGGTATTCTTAAAAGTTCACCCATCTAACTACTGACCAGGTTCGACGTTGCTTAACTTCGGTGATCTGATGGGAACCGATGTTTCTAATGCGAGTTGACCGAACGTATACTAATCCTGGTATTCTTAAAAGGTCACCCATCTAACCACTAACCAGGCTCGACTTTGCTTAACTTCAATGGTTCGACGGGAAGTGTTGTCTCCAACGCGACTTGACCGAACGTATACTGTTCCCGGTATTCTTAAATAGTCACCCATCTAACTACTGACCAGGCTTGGCGTTGCTTAACTTCGGTGATCTTACTGAAACCGGTGTCTTCAACGCGACTTGACTGTATTAATTACCTGTCTCACCATGAATTTGTTTTCCCTTTGTTTCTTTTATTTTAGAACTTTTGGCTGGGAGTAATTGCTCAATAAACAGGCAAGAACTCGTGATCCCCTATGTGACAGATATCCGCGCTCGACCAGTTTCATACACGTTACCCAACCTGGGGGATGATGGTGAACACAAGGTGTTTTTGAACGGCGTCCCAATGCAAGCAAAACCGGATTTACCGATGCACTTCAATGTTGCCATTCGTTGGCGGCTGAAACGTTTGAATCTTATTTTGTACAAAACCCAACTGACGAGTCACGACGCCTTCATGGAATGGAAGGATAATACAACTAATGTGAGGCAGTACGCCAATGAACAAAGTTGCTTTTATCAAGGTTTTATCGCTGGAGTGAAAGCTTCATTTGCCGCCATCAGTACTTGCAATGGTCTGGTAAGTTTTTGTTTTGTTGCCGAGTAGTTTGCAATTAATGGTGGAACAAACCACAAGGTGATAGGTAGATAGAGAGTTTATAGCAGAGTGAGTTAGTAATACAGAAAGTAGTTAGTGTTAGAGTAATCGACCGACATCCGGTTAGCCAGTCGCTGCCTTCTCCATCCTAGCGACGTAGGTGACTGTTTATATGAACTTCCTTCAATATGAAAATCAGTTGCCCATTAATTCAAATAAGACTGCAAATTAAAAAAAAAAGATTTTGAAATGCAACGTAATGATAAAATGGCACCCATTTTTTTTCTCTCCAAAGTGTTCTTATTAGGGAATGACATCATAACAAACGAAGTTTTTATCGTATAATTATGTAGGTAATAATAATAATAATAATAATAATGATAATAATGATAATAATAATAATAATAATGATAATTACATGAAAAGGTGATTTATAATCTCAAGGATAAAAGACAGGGTCTTAAGGTCCGTGGAAATAAGGGGAAAAAAGATTAATTACAATGATAATAATTACAATCGAATAATGTTATTTTTTTCTATTATTGTTGCTTTTCTTCGTCATCATCATCATCATCATCATCATCATCATCATCATCATCATCACCACCCTACTCATCATCACCATCGTCATGATCACTCTACTCACCATCATCATCATCCTCATCATCTTCATTCTCCTCATCATCATCACCCTATCCATCATCATCATCATCATCATCATCATCATCATCATCATCAACATCATCACCATCACCATCCTCATCATCATCATCATCACCATCGTCATCATCATCATCATCATCATCATCATTTCCTTATTCTTTTCTACTTCTTCTTCTACTTCTTTTTTTTTCTTTTTCTAGATTGGTCTGATCAGAATCGACAAAGAGGATCTCTTTATCCAACCAATCAACCCCCAGAACCCTAATGGCCTGTATGGGCGACCCCATCTTATTTATACGTGTAAAGAAATCAAATCTAATGGAAATACAAATGACACACCAAAGGCAGAAAAACCAGAAAAAAATCAGAAAAAATTCAGAGGTAAATCGAAATTTACAACCCTTTTTTTTAGAGATTATTTGAAAATATTTTTCTTGGGTCTTGAAAAGCCATTGTCTTTGCTAAAATGGCTGAACATCAGTAAGATAAATTCAGTTGTAGAGGTAAAATGATTCATTTAAAATAACAGCAGCATTAAAATCTAATAATAGTATTAGTAAATAGCACTTAATGGATGCTGTGACATGGTCTTTGGTAAAAAGGCTGAACCTCAGAAAATGAAATCAATTGTTGTATCAATTTATCCAAAATATTCGTAGTATGAAAATTTTATAATTGTATTATTGAGTAAAACTTAATAGCAGTAGCAGAAACAGTGGTCATAGTAGTAGTAGTAGTAGTAGTAGTAGTAGTCGTAGTAGTAGTAGTAGCAGCGGCAGTGGTGGTCGTGGTGGTAGTAGGTAAACCCAGCAGCAGTTATTTCAGTAGTCAGGTCTCTAGTCTATAGTTGTAGTCAGGTCTATAGTCTCATCATCATCCTCATCATCATCATCCTCATCATCATCATCATCATCACCATCATCATCATCATCATCATCATCATCATCATCATCGGTGGTCACTTGTAGTCGAGTATGACTTGGTTCCTGTGTGCCTCAGATGAGCGTATGGGTTCCATCTCAGAAGGACGCCTGCGTGTGATGCCTTTTAGTGTGGAGAGACTGATGATGCACCTGCAGCCACCACATGGCCTCTTGGCAGAGGAGGGACTGGTTCCAATGGCATGGAGAACCACGACGACTGCAGGCCATCGTCTGCTTTCATTCGCCTTCAGTGCCTTTGTGTCATTGTTGTCATCGTCCGCCACATCCACCGTTGAAGTCCTTTTTTAGTCTACAGTTGTAGTGAAGTGAGAAAATCTATTGAGTCAGGGTTCTTAAATAGATGAGTTATCTTCTTTCTACTCAATGATTGTTTGGGTTGAATTTACCCTTTGTATTTAATCGTACGGTCCTATCTCTGTGCTTATACCCACCAGCAGTCTTCTTCTCGGCTTGGCTTCATGAACGAAGATACTATAACAGGTACTGTCCACGTTGACTGCAGGCACGCTAGTGGCTGACGAGTCCGATGCGAGTCAAGCATGTTCAGCTGCAGCGGCTGCAATAAAAAGTAGTATCAGGTATTTCTTCTGACGCTTCCCGGGTCTTCCTCTTGCAGTGTTCCTAACACAGGTTCGCTGTGCGGAAGACCTAAAAGAAGGTGACAGTCTGATGGACAGTGCGTCGCCAGGTGTCACGGTCAGCAGTCAGAGTAGACCACCAGCAGTCATTAGATAAAAAATAACGCAAAAGCTTTTGACTGAATTTTTACCTACATTTCCGATTTTTTATCTTGTAACTTAAAATTTGATATATGTGGTATTGGGACTAGTAGAACGAATTTGATTAGGTCTAGATACGGAAAACCTGATGCAAAGGGGTCAAGACCAAAAGAGTCCGCTGTATGAGGGCTATATTAATATATACCCATAGCAAAGGTGGAGCATTGGTAAATGCTTGGGCTCTTCAATCTTATTACATAAGTTCAAATCCCATTCAAAACAATTGCCTTTACCTTAAGTTGCGTCGGCCTGACAGAACTCGTTAACTCGGGAAATTTATTTCTCTACCTGAAGGGCAACATTTAGTACACAAACCAAGGGATATAATAGGCTCGTAAAACAATGGCCTAGTGCCTAACTTGAGTT
>JAUZSX010352062.1:0-10077 GCA_034780655.1 Idiosepius hallami
AAAAAGCCCGGGTAAGAGCACATAAAAATGGCCTTGTGCCAAACTTGGGTTGGTGCTCACCAAGTAAATATGATATATAGATTCACACCACTAAAATTTGCATACAGTCTTTCTATATAATAGGCTTCATTAACTACCTTAGAGAAAAGCATTAGAAATTGATTTAGTATAAAAAATAGATACAGAAATGAATTTAGAATAAAAATCATTAAAAATGAATTTATTATAAAAAGGGATTAGAAATGAATTTATTAGTATAAAAAAGCATTGAGTGTCTTCCTAGATAATAGGATAAAAATTAATTAATAATATTAATTATCTTAGGGACAAGTCTCCGGTGTCGGGCAAAGCTGGGCAATATTTCTAGTAATTTATTTTGGGTGTTATCTTAGAAAAAACAAAAACGATTATACGAACCTACGAAGACGAGCTTTAAAAAACTTGCGGCACAAGCGACAAATGAGCTTGACAATAAAGCGTATTGTGTCACTTGGAAGCGACCGCTTGGGCGAAGATTTTCTAATAAATTGTCCACATCAATCATTTTTCTTGTTGTCTTTTTTTGATCCATTTTCTCAAAATTGGAGGGTTTTTTTTAAGTTCCTTTAATTTATTTTTCAAAAAAGAAATCGCTTTTATTTTCCAAGTCGTTTTTTTTTTTCAAAAGTAAATATCAACGAAATATGAATGAATTTTTTTTATAATTTAAGAAATATGGAGAAGACAGCAAGAAGAGACACACACGGAAGAAAATCTTATAATGAATAAAAAAGAAAAGATTGAGTGACCAAATAGACAAATGCAGTGCTGCAGCACTGCAGCAGTGGGTCATCACCAAGAAGGGCTGGCTGGATTGGATGGAGTCGGCCTTCTATATCACACACACACACACACACACACACACACACACACACACAAACAAACGAACACACATATGAATCTTTTCTTCTTTCTTCTTTCTTCTTCTTGTTCTTTTTCTTGTTCTTCTTCTTATAAAAGAAACATTCGATAAAAACTTTATATTTTTCTATCGTTTTTTTTTATATCGACTTCGTTTGAATTTCAAAAACAATCACAATTTGTTTCCTTAACTCCCTCCTTGCCCCCCGCCCCGCCCTTCCCTTAAAATCAAATCCTGATCTTCTTTTTTATTTTTATCTTTCTTTTCTTTTCTTTTTTTCTGTTTCACGTTCTTCTTTTACAACTTGTTTCTTCCTTTCTTTAATCCTCTTTCTTTTTCATTTCACTTTTCTTTCTTTTTTTTTTCTTTCTGTCTATCTATTTCATTCTATCTTCCTTTCTTTCTTCCTTTTTCTTTCTCCCTCCCTCCCTCTTCTTCTTCTTCTCTTGTCTACCTTGACCCTCCCTTTCCCACTAGGGTGGCCCACCTACAAAAATCGCTTATTTTCGCATCCCCACCCACCATTTGGGCTTTTCTATTAAAAAAAAAACATAAAAATAAATAAAATAAAAAAAATAAAAAATAGAAGTTTTTTGTTAAAAATAAAAAAAAAAGTAAAAAAAGAAAGAAAATTGTTTAAAATTTTCAAAGTAAGTAGGTACCAATTAGGCACTTGTAATTCTTAAAGATTTTTAATTTTTGTTAATTACCTAAGCATTGCTAAGTAATGAACAAATTGACTGCTTAGGCTAAGCAGTCAATTTGTTCATTATTTTTAGTTTCAAAAGGCTTATTAGAATCGGTCTAAAGTGTGACACACAGGGCCATATTTAACTATGCACCCCTAAAAATGTCTAAACATTGGTTTTTATTTATTTGTTTAAATTTCTATTTCTATATTGATATATAAAGATAATAAGGCATTTGACGATCAGGTGTCAAACTTAAAGAAAGGAAACACACAAAAACCTAGAAACAAGGAATGCAATAATAAGAGAAAAAGAAGATTTTTAAAAATTGATCAGGAATTAAAAGGTACTAAAATAGTAAAATAGAAATTACCACTGGTTTCTTCCCCGGTTCTTCAAACCATCCTGAGGTATTTGGAAGAGAAGAAGCGGACCAAAATATTGGTAGACAAAGACAATAAAAAGTTGTAGAAAGATTCTAAAAGATTATACGAAAAAAATATTATGGAATAGAGAAACAAAGGACTAGAAGGGAATAACATTTAGACCAAGAAGACATTCTTTCTATTTACAGAGAAAAGGTCTGCGAGTTCTAATGTATATTTCTTCTAATACCTAAAATAAATATAAAAAATCAATGTTTAGACATTTTTAGGGGTGCATAGTTAAATATGGCCCCGTGTGTCACACTTTAGACCGATTCTAATAGGCCTTTTGAAACTAAAAGTAATGAACAGATTGACTGCTTAGCCTAATTAACAAAAATTAAAAATCTTTAAAAATTACAAGTGCCTAATTGGTAATTTTGCAAAGTCAGGGTCCAAAGATTATCATTCAAAGTTTGTCTTTTAGGTATTAACTTTATTATTCGGACTTTTGTCCTCATTTTAGTAGGTATTTTTTGATGTTATTACACTACGATTTGGCCTGGTCTCCCTCAGGCCTTCTTCAGGCTACATTTAAAAAAATTTGTCGTTTGTCTTTCTTATGCACTAAAAATGTTTATAGTTTTTAATTTTTGATTTACAACAAAAGCATTTGGAGGCGTGAAAATAAAAGTAACGATGAGGAGAAATTTCTTTTTTTTTTTTTTTTTTTTTGAGAATTAAAGTAATTGAAACTTACCAAAAAGGTAACTTTTTGAAAATTCCTCTCATCCTATCAGCATAATACTTCGTATCACAGAATCTTTGACGGGCAATAATCCAAATCGTAAAAGTTCAATGTCTTAAGGTCATCGATTTGGGGCCTTCCTCACTACGATTTTAATTGCACCCCACACCGGCCTCCTTCTCTGATGTGAGGCCCTACTATATCTTGCAATCCTTTTAATGAACGGTAAACACTGATTTTAAAATCAATGAACGTTTCAAAAAAATGCTTAAACGTTTTGCGTGAATCTCCATGCGAACATGAATCAAGTTTTCATGACTAAACGGAACACTTTTTGGGGTTATACCGCTTTAACGTAAATGTTTGAAGGTTTTAACTTTACCAAATATGCAGGAACCCGGATATAAGAGAAACCCGGATATAAGAGAGATTTTTTCTGGTCCCGAATTAGAACCTAGGCTTACCTAAACAAAACCTGGGTATAACAGAAACCCAGTTATAAGAAACCTTTTCTCTGACAACTTTCTTATATCCGGATTACACTGTAATCACAAAACTTTACAACTAAAAGAACTAAATAACTCAGATCTAAACCCTAACTCCCTAACCATAACCCTTTACACTGAAATGCATATTTAATCCTTTGAATTCTAAAGGGCCGATATATCGGCCTTTGTAACTAAGGAAAAAAAAATGACAAACAGACATTTCACGCAAGCACCGACCGCACGTAACGCAACAACGCACACCAACAGAGCGGAGCCTTTTTCCGTGATTTTAAACAATCCAGAACCATAGAGAGCCAAAATATTCTCTGAGTCAGGATCCAAAGGTTAAGAATTAAATATCAAAGCACAACAAGCATAAAGGTTTACTTTATTTTAACCCCTTAGACTTGATGGGGCCGATATATCGGCCCTGAGAATATAAGTTAAAAGAAGACAAACCAAAACTTTTGACGCTTGAAATGTTGCTCTAATATAATGGCTCTGAGTGACTACTTGGTAATTTTGATAAGTTAATGCTCAAAGGATTAAATAGTTTTAAAGATTTTTTATGTTATTTTTTTCAACTATGTTTCCGGATAATTTTTAGAATAGGAACTCTTTTACGTAAGTCACCGTTAAATTCATTCACAAATTCCTATTCAACTTGTTTTTAAAAGAAAACAAACTTTTTCAAAATTCAAAAATCATTTTTTTTGTTTTGTTTTCTATTTTTTTTTTTACAACTTTCAATTTTAAGACGATTTTATTTTCCAAATTTACTGACAAAAGTTTTTAAGAATTTTTTTTTTTATTATAAAAAACTTTTTTTTCGTTTTTTTCGTCGTGAAAGGATTTTTACAAGAAGAAAAAACTTCAACTCTTTGAAAAAAAGAAAAGAAAGAAAAGAAAAGAAAGAAAAAAGATTTAATTTTAAATCTTTTTATTTATTTATTTTATTAATTTTTTTTTCTTGATTCAAAAAAAAAGAAAAGAAAAAAAATGCCAATCATTTTTTTAGTTTTTTTAATTTTGTTTTTAATTTGGATTTTCGCTTTTATTTGGACTCATTTTTTTAAAGTGAAGAAATGTCTCACCAAAAAAGAAAACGAAAATCTTTCTGGACAAACCGTGATTATTACAGGAGCAAATTCAGGAATTGGTTTAGAAACAAGCCGAGAGTTTTACAGACGAGGGGCGCGGGTTCTAATGGCATGCAGGGATAAAGATCGCGCAGAAAAAGCAAAAAATAATATTATTTCTACAAATGAAAAAAATAACAAAAAAACAGACGGTGAATTAATTGTCTATCAACTCGATCTTTCATCTTTACAATCCGTCCATAAGTTTTGTGATGAAATAAAAAAACACGAAATTCAGGTGAATATCTTAGTGACTAATGCAGGGATTTACAATCATCCACCCAAATCTACCCGAGACGAAGGCCTAGAAATCCACATGTGTGTTAATCATTTAGGACATTTTCTACTTATAAATCTCCTTCTAGACATTCTGAAATCTTCTGCTCCCAGTCGTATTGTCGTTCTCGGAAGTTACCTGTATTCTTACGGGAATATTAATTTTAAAAACTTAATCAAGGGCCCACAATCCATAAATCCCAATAGCACACAGGCTTATATGGATAGTAAATTAGCGAATGCATTATTTGTTCATCAATTTCATTTGGAATACGGTCCTGATTCTTCTGGGGTCAGTATTTATTATGCCGACCCTGGAATTGTCTTAACAAATATTGATCGTTATACAATTCCACGGTTTATTCAACCTTTTGTCCATTTTCTTCTCTCGGCCATTTTCTTATTTCCATACGAAGCAAACCAAACGATTCTTCATTGTGCTTTAAGTGACGACATTCACGTCAAAACCGGTTCGGGTTGTTATTTCAGCAATTGTTCCAAAAAACAATGGAATTCGAAAATCATGGAAAAGGGTTTAGCCAAAAAATTCTGGGAAACAAGCGAAGATTTAACTGGAGTGAGATTTTCCAAATCAGACAAAAATTCGGAAAAAGAAAATTAAAAACAAGACAAAAAAAGCCAAAACCCCTAAAAAGAAGGGCGTTGCCGGGTTTTAGAGCACCCTCGGAATTTGTCATTGATTTTTAACCCCCTCCTAACACGAAACCGAGAATAATATATACAAAACTCGTAATTTTCTTTTTCAAGTGGGTTGTTTTTGGTATTAATGCAGGAGGAACAAATTTTCGTGTTGTTTGAAAAATGAAATGGAAATTCTTAATTTCGTGCCTCGAAGCGGAATTAACTGTTAATCGACTTTTAATGTTTTAATGAAAATACAAAAGAATAAACAAAACAATTTTTAGTAATGAACGAAAGAAGAAAATAAATACATCAAATCTTTTTTTTAAAAAAAAGAAACCAACAATAGTTTGTTTTTTTTAATGATAGTTTGTTGTATTGCTTACTTTTTTCTCGTTTATTAATAAAAACTGTTTTGTTTATAGATTCTTTTGTATTTTCATTAAAACATTAAGTATTACTTTCGTTTTCCGTGTCTGGCACTTACTACATTAAGAATGCCCATTTCATTTTTCAAACAACCCGAAAATTCGTTCCTCTCCTGCATTAATACCAATTTCATATCCTTTTATTTAAAAAGAAATGTTTAAAAAGTGCAAAAATATAAGCAAGTGACTGAGAGCAGCAGCCTCCTCCCGTCCATGCCGTCGTCGGGCGTTGGTCGTTGTTGCTGGGCGTTACCGTCATTTGCTCTAAAAACATTCGCTTTTTTTATTCAGAAAAATTCTTTTGAATTTCGAATCAAAACGAAACGATTTTTTTAAAATCCCTTCATTTTTAAAATATTTTTTGTTTGTCGTCGATTTTTATTCATTTTCTTTTTTTCTCCCACACATACACTCTCTCTCTCTAACTCTTTCTCCGTCTTCTTTTCTCTCTCCCTCCCCCTCTCTTTCATTCTCGTTTTAAGGATCTTTTGAGAACAATGTGACGTCACTACACTACCCTTTGAAAAATGTTTCTCTCTAATATTATATCACAGACAGACTGACTGACTGACTGACTGACAGGTGATACCGATTCAAAAAAGGGGAGACACTTTTTTCCTTTAATAAAATATTTTATAATCAATTCCAATTTTGTCCATTTCTCTTTTGCCACCACCAGAGGCTGAGAGAGAAAATAGAGCAACATTTTTTTAAAAGAAAAAAAAGGAAAAAAAAAACATAAATAAATAACAAAACAAAGTTTTAGTTTTACAAAAAGTATTTATTTAAAAAAGGAAAAAAAATCGTATTGTTTGTTTTTTTTTATCTTTTTTATAAATTGGATTTTAGAAAATATAAGTTTTTCAGTTTTTTTATTTTCGAGGAGGAATGCTTGAACTTTCTTATATATTTTTCTTTCTTTAGTTCATTTTACGTGAAAATGTGTTTTTTTTTTTGGGGGGGGGATAATCACAATACAAATTGGATTAAATTAACAAAGATAAAAAAAACGAAGCAACAGAAGGTGTGGGATTTGAATCTAGTGTGTGAGGCTCAACATGACACACAGGGGGAGTGCACCCGGGGGGGCACCTTTTTCTTCCGAAACACATCACAAAGACATACGATTAGCCAAGGCCAATAAACATCAATAACAACATTACTTTCAGTTTCAAGAGGGAAATATAAAATAATAAATAAAGAAAAAGAATTTTTTAAGAATAAAAATTTTGATAAAAAATTAATGTAATAAATAAATTTTAATCCGGCCATTTTGTCATGATTATTATCGACTTATTTTAAGACTTTTTTTTCTTTTTACGGAATTAAAAAAAATGTTTTTAAATTTCAAAACATTTTTTTTTTAAATACAGTTAAAAAAAAAAAAAAAGGAAAAGGAATCAAGAATTCAAATCTAAGAACAATTGATTTGTTGCATCTTTTGTTGTTGTTGTTGTTGTGTGGGGAAGAGAGCAAGAACAGACAGACAGACAGAAGGGAAATAGACGATTTAAGTTGATATCTCAAATTTAATCAACAAACTTTCATCTCTAAAATCAATTTGGACGATCGACCACCCACTGTAGCGTTATGGTGGATCCTTCATCTTTTACACGTTGTGTTCGTCACAAGGCAAACCATTTAAGAAAGAAAACCAACACCAGTCGTTAGAAGAAAGTATTTGTCGTTTTTATTTTATGCTGGAAAATGCACATACCGACTGGGACACAGACACAACAGCACTTTTTGTCGAGAGAAAAAGTTGCATACTTGTTGCTCTTTTTGATGGGTCATGAGGTTATCATTGTTTTGACAGTCAGCGTACTGACTACACTTCTCAGCTGGAAAATATCTCTCTCCCTTGATGTTTTTCGGGTTTGTTTATATAAACTCCTGATACTTAATTATCATGTACGTCAGCTAGTTGTAAATGCTGAGTCATTGTTAAAATTCTAATGATACATAATCATTTAAAACCCGATAGGCACAACCACATTACTTTTACAATATACCATCTTTTTACATACTGGTCATTTAATGCCGGAAATTCTTTTCCTGCATAAATATATTACACCACCTAAATCAAGGTTTTATCGAAAAACATAAAAATATAAACATCCTCCTCCAACCCCTAGAACTTACATCATTTCATTTCAGACATAAAAAGATTTTGCTGCTTCTTTAAATAAACTAATCGGCGGTGGCAGCAGCGATGCACGTTAACAATCAAAATTTTCCCTTCTTGGCAAGATTATTATTTTATATTCGTTTGATTATCACAGATTGGAAATTCAATAAGAATAAAAGTTTTTCCCCTTTAACGATTGAAATGGAGATTTTAGAAAGACAAAAAAACTTTCACCATTTTTGTTTTTGTCGTATAAACTAATTACAATTACTCGACTACAAACAAAAGAAAAATATAAGGGAAGGGGGGAAAACAACAACAGACAATACAACAACAGAGTAAAGACTTAGAGCGAAAATCCCAAGTTAGGAAAAAATAATTTAAATTCATTAAAGGGAGGTCATTCGTTATGAAAAAGTTAAAGGGAGATAACCGTGTTAATATTTACAGGAAATTTGATAAAAGTTTCCATTATTCATCGAAAAATACAAAGATAATGAAAATCGAACAATTAGGAACATTCTAGAGAGCATCAAATAATATCAAATATTTTAGATATTAAAATTTGCTTAAATTATTTTGTCCAAAAGAAAGCAGTAAAAATTTAATTAAAATCTACGAAATCTTTTTAAAATAAAAAAAATATCAATTTGAATTGTACAAAAAAATTATCAGATTTTATTCTTTTGATTTATTTATTGGAGATTTTAGAAACAGGAAATTTTCATTTGTGAAAGAATCACAGCAGATAATCATAATTTTTTATGCAAAACATCCATTGTATCTAATCTGTGAGTTGAGAATAAGGTTTCAAATTGTTTCCTTTAAAATCATAATTTTATGTATGGATGCACAACACAATTAATCCTGTCGAGGTTTTGACTTTTATATGCCATGTTTGTCATCACCCCTGTAGATCAACTGCTGGTCTTGAAAGTCACTTGAGGGCTCACAGAGGGAAGCATAATGCAGGAGACAAGCTTTGAGGCGGCAATTATCTGCCAAGATGCTGTGCTGCTGCTATCATCACGTATGAGTATATCCAAGAAGAGGATGTTTTAATTTCATTATTGAAGATGAAGAAAGAACCACTTAAAATAGAATTCAAAAAGTAACATTTAGAATCCTAGCTTTTAAAAAAACAGTCTTTGTTCTTATTTCGACTGAAATTAGTCAAAAAGATTATTAGTATGAAACTGGACGTCTATAAAATAAATCCCTAAAAGAAAGAATAAAAGATTAAAGAATGAAAATCTTGAAGTTTTAAATTCGAGGCTTTAAAATCATTCAAGTATTTTCTGATTTGATGAATAAACAATTTTTTTGTTTTTTGAAAATCATTTGGAATAAAAAAAAAAGAAAAAATAGATTTCAAAAAGATTGAAAGTTGATGTTGCATTAAAAATTAGGACATCCGTTAAAGTGAACAGGAATTAAAAGAAATGATTGGCCAATTTTAATCTAAAGATTACGAACAAAAAAATATTAATAAAAACACAAGTTGTAGTTTTAAAATTTCATCTCAGAAATATTGACAGAGAAGAACAAACAAAACATTGAGAGAAAAAGAAAGAAAAAGAAGAGATTAATTAAAAAAAAAAAGAAAAACAGACACAAAGGGAAAACATAATACATAAAAAAGAAAATCACAAAAAAAGAATTTGAAAAAACAAAAAAATTTCTTATCCAATAAAAAAATGGACAAAAAAGGAAAAAAATGGTCACATGATCTGAGAGAGAAAAAAATGAAAAGACAAGAAAATGCATTTTAAAAAAGAAAAAAAAAGGTGTAAAACCATCAAAATTAGTAAATGTAATAGGGGAAAAAGATGTGAGGAGAAAAGGTGAAAGAAAAGAAAAAGAATTGAAGGGAAAAAAAAAATGAAAAAAAAAAATAGTTTTTAAAAAATTTCTGTACAATTAAAAATTAATTTAAAATTAAAGGAAAAAAACATGACATTTTAAACAAAAGGAAAAAAAGATAAATGGAATATTGTGTTTGCAAATAATGATGAATAATTAACAAAGAAAATTGCCTTCTGTGGGTTTTTTTTTTCTGTCATACATCATTCTATGATTCAGATATTTTATTATTAATGGAATTTAATTTTGACAGTATTTTTATAAATAAATGAACAGTATTAATTACAATTAGAAATCAACATGAATAAATAATTTGGATATTTGTATATAGATCTATTTCATTCTTACAGAAATTATTTCTGGAAGAATGAAATACATCTATATACAAATATCCAAATTATTTATTCATG
>JAUZSX010352073.1:0-10077 GCA_034780655.1 Idiosepius hallami
GGTTAGCGGCCATTTTGTAAAATGGCGGAAATATATGAAGACGCACTCAGATCGTTGTCCACTCGGACCAAAATTCTGAGTTTTACCCTAAACTACAACTTGGTACCAAAAATCAAACTTTTACAAAAAGTTGAATTGACTGATGCCTCTGGCGCCCTAATAAAATAGGGGAATCTTAAATTTGCTTTGGTCCATCCACTCATTGCTTTCTCCTTTTCTTTCTTAAATAAAGTTTATTTTTAAACTTATCTATCATCTTTCTTAGTTAATCAAGTGGGTTAAATCATCCTATCTCAATTAGATATTATATTTACCTGGTGAGCACTAACCCAAGTTCGGCACAAGGCCATTTTTACGTGCTCTCACCCGGGATTTTTACATTCGGTGTTACCCTCCAACTAGATGAGCTGCTCTCTCGAGTTAACAAGCCCCATCTGCCCGAGGCTGCTAAAGTGAAATTAATGGTTTTGACTCAAATTTGAACTCGCAAAGTACGATTCCAGCTTTTACCAATGCTCCACCATCGCTGCCCTTAATTAGATATAATAACTTTAAACCCATAAAATCCTAAAAACTATTTCCTTATAGTCTTTCTCAAAGTTTAGACACCTGTCCCCAGCTGAATAATGGATTGGATCTTCTGAAGAATATATCCCTATCATGGGCAGTGAAGTTGGAGCATTGGTAAAAAGCTTGGGCTCTGGAATCATAGTACACAAGTTCAAATCCCAGTCAAAACCATTATATTCATCTTTAGCAGCCTCGGGTAGATGGGGCTTGTTAACTCGGGAGAGTAACTTATCTAGGTGAAGGGTAACATCGAATGCAAAAAGTCCGGGTGAGAGCACGTAAAATGGCCTTGTGCCAAACTTTGGTTGGTGCTCACCAAGTAAATATAATATCCTTGTCATGCTGGACCTATTTTGCACACTGCTTACCAGGCTCAATGCCCATTCAGCATCATACTTATTCAATTTCCTATTTGTTTAGCATTTTATCAATCTGACTTCCAGTCCATTCAATGTTAAGGCCTGAATGTTTTAAACTTACCCTGAATAGAAACTTGAACCACTGAAAACTCTAAAGCTTTTGTTGCATATTTAGCCACGAGGCCATCAAAATCTTGAATAGAGAAACAAAAATTGCTATCTGGAATTCGACGGAAATCGTTCAGGATTTTGGAAAACACTTGACCTGCCAAGTCAGCCTGACAAAAAAATTTTAAAAAAAAAAATTTAAAAAAAAAAAAACAAAGAAAAGAAGGAGGGAGGAAGAAAGGAAGGAGAGAGAGAGAGAGAGAGAAAGAGAGAGAGAGAGTGAGTGAGAGAGAGAGGCCTTAAATATTTTATATTTAAAAACTTTAAGAAGAACTGACATTGATTCTTTTTCAAAATTAAAAGAAAAAAAAAGAAAATGGTGAAAAAGTAAGGAATGAATGAAAGATAAAAAGAATACATTGACAAATGAACAAAAAAAAAATGTAAAAACAAACCCCAAAAATGTATTAAAAAGAAAATAAAAAAAAAATAAAGAAAAAAAAAATGAAGAAAAAAAGAATGAAGAAAAAAAGAATGAAGAAAAAAAAGAATGAAGAAAAAAAGAAGAGATGAAGAAAAAAGAAAGGAAGAAAAAAAAATGAAAATAACAAAAGATGAATAAAAGAAAAAGCAAGAAAAAATAAAAACAAATAGAAATAAATAAAAAAAAGAAGTATGAATGAAGAAATAAAGAAATAAATGAAAAGAATAAGTAAAGAAAAAATGAAGAAATAATAGTTAAAAAGGACTTAATTTTATTATTATTAACAATTGTTCATTTGGTTTGGTTTGCTAGAATTTTAAGACCTATCAACCATTTATAATAATTGTTCAAGAAAATATGTTTAAATATAATTAAGAAGGACTTACTCTCATATACTTTAACAATTGTTTATCAAAGGATGTGTAAATATATATATGTGTATACTTGGTGAGCAGCACCAACCAAGTTTGGCACAAGTCCATTTTTAAGTTGAATGCAATGGATGGGTATATATAGTTAAGAAAGACTTACTTTCATATTCATCAACAATTGTTCGAGTAAAAGATGTGGAGCTGACACAAGATGACGATATTCCCCTCGAATTGCTTTTGGAAGGCATAGTAAAGCCTGAAACAAGACAAACCCAGAATCAAAAAACATTCTTAAATAACCTAGGCACATAGGTTAATAAAAAAACTTAGAACAATACAATCATCCTCCAAATAAAATATTTAATTTCCCTGGGCCTTAATGAAAATTGAAAGTTGAAGTAAAGAACCTAAGTCTGAGCTCTACCTCACAAAAAACATTTATTTAATTCATTAATTTCCCTGGCCCCTTGTTAATGAGAAGTTAAAGTTGAAAAATAAAAACTGAAGTCTAGCTCCACCTAGCAAAAAACATTTCTTTAATTAATTAAATTTACCTTTGCTCCGATACACGTGAGTCTGAGTTTTTCCTGTGCTTGACCATCCAATTTATTTTCTAAATAATTCAACATATAACTTGCAGTAAACAAAATATCTTTTTGCTGAGTCAGTGTCTCTAAAAGTCGAATACAGATCTTGAGGCATTTCTCTTCATTTTCACTTTGCATTTGTTCTAAAGCCTAAGCACAAAGAAACAGAATTAGAATAATTAACAAACGATGCATCAACAATGAATAGAATAATAATCAAAATCAAAATGAATAATAATGATAAATTAATAGAATACTAGCAGAATGCGTGTAAATTCCACGGTAGCTAATAACTTTAACCTCACATAAGCATGAAGCTTTTCATTAAATAAACAAATGAAGAGAACTTCCTTTTATATATATATAAAAAAATCAGTGTCCCATTAATTCAGATCAGACTGCAAATTAAAAAAAAACTTTTAAAAATTAAATTAAAGATAAGATGGCATCCATTTTATTTTGTTCCCCAAATTTTTCTTGACTGCACTTATTATCCAATCAAAAGTTTATTAGCAATTGACGTCATGATAACCAACAAAGTTTTTATCGTATTAATATATAGATTGATAATAAAATTAATAATAATTAAGAGTATAAGAATAACAATGAAAAAAAGATTTTAATAAATAAGTATTAATTGTAAAAATAACGAAAACAACATTAAAAATCATAAAAATAAAATATCAGTTTTAATACAGGAGAGGAACAAATTTTTGGGTTGTTTAAAAAATGGAATGGAAATTCTTAATGAAGCTAGCTCAAACACTGAACACACTCACTTCAGTAGCGAGTCTCATAGGAATCTGAGCTTGAAAAAGGGGTCACCAGCCGCATGCCTAGAAATAAAAGAATACTTACCATAAAAGCACTTTTGGGATCGGATGGTTTGCGGCTCAAATAAAACAGGATTTGTTTTCTTTCAATAAGCTGAAAAATTAAAATGAAAACAAAAAACCCTATTATAATATAATAATCAGATCAACGTGGTCATATGAGACCCTATATCCTGCAACTCTTCAGAAAATGAAACGATAATAGTTATTTAAAAAAAAACAAAAAAGGTATTCCTGAATTTTAACACCCATGGGTTCCAATATCTAGCTATAGTTGCTTTAAAGTGCATATGAACACCCATTCATGCGAAAATACACTAATACCAATAAAAAACATACTGTTTATAGGTCAATACTGATAAGCTCAGCAGAAAATCAAACAAAAGCAGTTATTTGAAAGAAAAAAAAAGAAAGAAAGAGACGTACTGGGTACATGGTGTCTGGGTTTCGTGAGCAATCGTTGGTTATAAGATGACATGGTATTTGTGCATTTTCGCACATGTGGGTGTTCATATGGAGTTTGAACTAACTATCACTAGATATGGCACCCATGGGTATTTAATATCAGTATTACCGATGCCATAGTTTGATTTCTATAACATTGTCTGTCATGATAGATGCTTGTTTAGACCTAAAACCTATGTTTTACAAGGCCCAACCGGTGGTGGAAGAGTTACAAGCAGTATTTGCAAGGAAGTGTAGGCGGAGGATGGGGCTTCTCACCCTTGGAATTCTCGAAGGGTCCTTCTTATTGATGTGGCTTGGCCAACAGAGACGATGGTGAATAACGGTGGCCTCAACGCTGGTCATTTTCGTCCTGTCCAGTACATGGGAGTTAGGGGTATGATTCCCTGATAAGCTATCACAATGAAAGTGTGAGAGAAAAGTATAGTAATTTTCCAGCTATGGGTTACATTATTATTATTACTATTATTAGTTTGTCTTTTGAATTCAAGTATGACCATTTTCTTGACTCAATTATGTATTCTTGAGTGGCTGATAAGGCCAATATTGGCTTGAAAGCCTCTACCACAGGTAGGACAGAGGTGGGTAGGGGCCAAGCTAGTGTTTTTGGCCTCTCTTTCTTTTCTCATCAGTCTCTTTAACTCTGCTTGCCTGATCCTCTGTTCTACTTTGAGTGCCCCCTTCGCAAAAGCATGACGCCAGGAAGGGGTGATCTGTGGCAAGCATCTAGGGCTCGATGTTTATAGAAAACTCTCTTAGAGCTTTAGTTTGTCTATGGGTTAAATAGTGCAAAGCCTCAACAGGGGATGTGGCAAATAATGTTCACAGTGACACAACAGCACTGAAGGTAGTTGAAGGCTGCAACAGAGGATGGCCTCCAATTGTCGTGGTTCTCTCCATGCCATTGGAACCAAGTCCTTCACTGCCAAGGGGCCATGTGGTGACTGTAGGTGCATTAGTCTCCTCACATTAAAAGACATCATGCAAGGGGTCCACAAAACTAAGACGGAGGACAGCTATACTCGACCAATGACTACCAATGAATGAATGATGAATAAGTAATTTTCTAAATTTTTTAAAATTTGGAGATACTCACTTCAAAAAAGCGTGGCTTCATAGAATAAAATTCTGCCCATTCTCTTGCTGTATCAAAGTCATTGTTTTCAAGAATGACTTTCAGGACATCATCCGGATTCGACTGTGACAATTGCGAGATGTCTTTCCAACACAGGAGCTTCTGTATCAAGGCTTGTAACTCTGCTTCATGCTCGTTCTTTAAAATCGTAGAATTCACAGAACACCGCTTTTCTAAATGGGACACACATTGGGAAATCTTGAAGATGAAAAAAAAAAAGGTAAAAACAAAAGACCAATCAAACAATGTTTCAGCTGATAAACCCTTCGGCCTTCTTCAGGTGATCTCTCTTGGAAACCTTCTAGTCCTAATTAGGAGTTCATACCGGAGAGGTGTTAAATCTGTTTTTTTGGAGAGGTGTTAAATCCGAAAAATAGTTCTACTAATTATCAAGCCTCATCCCAAGGATTCCAAAAACAATCAATCAAATAATCTTGAATTAAAAATAAAAAAAGGATTAACATTGATTAACAATCTATACCAGGGGTAGGCAACCTTTTTTCCAAGAATTTTTGCTATCAATCTGCAAGCTATCAGATCTAGTGAAATTACCATTTAATTGGCTTCGAACTAAAATTCTTGATATGCTTCATAGACTTTAATAAAATTTTGTGAAAATCTAATATATAATGTCTTTGGCTGAAACATGGTGAATTTAACAGTTACATAGATGAGAACTATAGTCCACATATTAAATATATAAATTATCTAGTCTCATCTGAAGCATAGTGAATTTAACTAATAGATAAGGACTATATCTGTCTTGTAACCATTTCCCCAGTAATCATGTGGCGCGAAAGACAATTATGGAAGACAGTGATTACTTGAGATACGGTTACAAGACTCTGTATTACTATCTGAGGTTGGGGATTAACAACAAAAAGAGAAAACAACAAAAACAACCAAAATGAGGACAAAAGACTAAAATTAATTTAATACTCAGATTATAAAGCCTTATCTCTAAATAGAGTAAGAAAAACATCAAAAACTACCAAGATGGGGACAAAAGTCTGCAATAAAGTTAATACTCAGATTATGAAGCCTCATCTCTAAATAGAGTGAGAAAAAACATCATAAACTACTAAGATGAGGACAAAAGTCCGAAATAAAGTTAATACTCAGATTATGAAGCCTTATCTCTAAATAGAGTGAAAAAAACATCATGAACTACCAAGATGAGGACAAAAGTCCACAATAAAGTTATTACTGAGATTACAAAGACTCATCTCTTAATAGAGTGAGAAAAACATCATAAACTACCAAGATGAGGACAAAAGTATAAAATTAAATTAATACTCAGATTATAAAATCTCATCTCTAAATAAAGAAATATAAAAGAAAATTTGCTTACTTTAAAAAATATTTTTTGTTGTTTCAATTTGTACTTGACTGCTTCTGCAAGTCTTGGAGAAAGTTCTTTGGACAGGCACAGTTCCAGCAACTCGATTCCACTCTTTAATGGTAGCTCTCTAATGACATTTATCAGCGTACGAGCTTGGAGGTCAGGGTTACCAATCTTTCTGATATACAACTCAAGCCTCTTGTCTTGTCTTTCGCAGCTTTTCTTGGCCAAGCAGCACAACACGAAATCCTGCAGCGTCAAAAAATTGCCGTTCTCGTGCTTCATCGCCACAGGCAGGCTGTCAATGACATTCAGGGCGTGTTCCCACTTTCTTGAGTGGATCGACTTGTCTAAGAGCCGCGAAACCATGGAGAGAAAACGCTTGCTGTCGCACAGGCTCAGAATTCCGATCTTTATATCACTTGGAATTTCAAAAGACATGAACTTTAAGAGGGCCTCGTCACTGTGGTTAATCTCTGGGTGCTCAACTTGGGCCAGAGGGATTATGTACTGGAGGATACGTTGTTTCAGGATCGGATAGTCGACAGACAGTTTCTGGTAGCGAAAGCTCTTTATATCGACCAAACTCATGTCAGAACTGCTTCGGTTCTTCTTCATCCACGAGTCTTCGTCTTCTTCCTCGTCAAGGTTGTTCTCGCTGAAATGGTCATCGTTGTTGTCCAGATCGTCATTGCAGACGAGGCTGACCAGCGTCGCCACAAACGGGGATTCCGTCTTGATGTACTCGAGGGCATTGCTGGTCAGTTTAAAAGCGGGAAGATCACTTTCCATTTTTGAATTCGACCGGTTGTATTTGATGTCCATCTCTTGGTTAGAACTGCTCACCGTGTTTGACCGCTCGGCCTTCTCGACGAGCTGCTTCCGCAGTTGTGTGGCATCAAAAATGTAGAGGAATTTGGAGCTGCTGGTTTCGGGAAAAACTTGGAAAGGCAAATCTTGTTTCGAATCATCGTCTGAAAATCAAAAGGAAAACATTTTTTTAGAAATTAACTTTATTATTCAGACTTTTGTCCTCATCTTAGTAGTACGTTTCGGCCTAGTGTACCTCAGGCTGTCTTCAGGTACACTAGCCTGAAACTTTGTGTAGAAACATCAAAAACCTACTAAGATGAGGACAAAAAAAAAATGGCTCTTGTCAGTACCTAAAGACAGCCTGAAGTACACTAAGCCGAAACGTAATACTAAGACAAGAGTCAGAATTTCTTTTTCTTTTTTTTTCCTTTTCCATCTTTTATGATTTTCAAATTTTTAAAAAATATTTTTTCTCTTTTTTTGTCTTTTTTTTTTAGTAGTCTTTCTTGAAATTCATTGAAATGAAATCTTTAGAAAAAAAACGGGAGGGGGGGTAAAATGAAGTGGGGGAAAATAAAAAGAAAACAAAACTCACAAAAAAAAAAAAATGAAGAACTTTTAATTTTTCTTTTCTTTACTGACCTCCCATAAGATCCTTCAATTTATTTGAAAGTTCAGTTTCTGTATTTTTCCGGATATAAATAATAAGTTCTTTCCAAGGAGCAGGATTGATGCATCCATTGACTTCTTTCTCCCCAAAGGGAAGATCCTGTTGATATTCAATCAACAGTTCAGGAATTGACACCTAAAATAATTGATCAAAAAAAAAAAATTTTCGAATTTTAAATTCATTTATATATTAAGACAGTATGGTCAAGTCACGTTAGTGACACTGGTTCCCGCTAGATCACCCAAGTTAAGCAACATAGTGCCTGTTCAGTACTAAGATGGATGCCCACTTAGGAATATCAGTTGTATGGTCAAGTCACGTTAAAGACACTGGTTCCAGCTAGATCACCAAAATTAAGCAATGTAGAGCCTGTTTAGTACTAAGATGGGTGCCCATTGAGGAATATCAGTTGAAAAGTCAAGTCACATTAGAGCCTGCTCAATACTAAAATGGGTAATCACTTAGGAATATCAGGTACTGTACTGGTCCTTCAGGTTAGAGGTTAGAATAGGGCTAAGAACCCAATTCTGTAAAAAAAAAAGAAGGAAAGTTACAGAAACCACAATGACAGCAGATGTTGTTGTTGCAGCCCTCGGTTCCCTAGTGGAATAAAAAAAACTTAAACAAAAAACAATATATTAAGACATGGATGGGCTCCATCCGTCTCTAGAGATGATGGATAAATGCGACTCGTGTTGATTCTGCAGCTGGAACAGCGACAGTGAAATGGCCTCTCCAAGGTGCAAGGCTTGGGCAAAGTTTTTTCAGGGGTCTCTGATTCTGCCCATTTTTCTTGACCTTGACGATAGGAATCCAAAGGAAAGAAGAGCAGTATATTGGCACCAGGTTGGCTGCAGGAGCTCAGTACATATATGTTAAGTTTTATATAAACTTGTATGTATATATATATATACACACACACACACATGCATCATAATGATGCAACCAGTCAGACTTAACGATGACTATTCAGGACTTCAGTACTTCTACCTTGGCTCCCGAATTACTGGCACAGCTTTTTAGGTGTAGTATCTGTTGTGCATTAGATAGACACTCTCTAACCCTGCAATGCTCATCCTCTGTGGAGCAAACCTACGACAACTGACAGCAGAGGTCATTGTTCACTTAGATGAGCTACTCTCCCAAGTTACTGCGCACCATCTGTCCAAAGCAGCTAAAGATCGATGCAATGGTTTTGACTGGGATTTAAACTTGTGTAATACAATTCCATATATATATATATATATATATATATATATATATATATGCGGATTATTGGGGTTTGCAGGGGCCTTAACCATTTTGACCCTTATGGGCCAATATATTGGCCTAAGAAACCTAAGGCAAAAATAGACACACTGAAATTTCTACCCTAGTATTGTCCTTTATTAGAACAGCTTCTTAGTTACTAGTAGTTAATTTTTTTAAGTCAGGGTTCAAAGATTAAGGCTGAAATATTGGTGTTAGTGTGTATACTTTTGCCTTAAAATTGCCAGGGCCGATATATTAGATTATATTGATATAAAGGGTTGCAAGGCCCTGTAAAAATGCTTTTTTTTAGTCTTTGTTTTTTTTTGTTACTTACAGTACAGTTGCCTCCTGGAGAAACACTGATGGATACTGTATTGCTGAGGAAAGACTTTTCGGCAAACTCTAACTGGTGAGACACCAACTCAGGAGCAAGAACCTTAAATTCAAACAGAAATATCCAGGTTATACAGTATTTCAAATTTTCTTTTCCAAACGTTTCAAAATGTTTTTGTTTTTATGCTCCCATGCTTGAATAAACTAAATAAATATTAAGAGAAATAAAAAAAAAAAAAACTATTTGTTGAATTATTTTTGGTCTACTGAGACCTCTTTTCTTCTTCTTCTTACCTCCCTCTCTCGAGTGTATGATCGTATGGATTCGTCAATTTGTTTTTATAGAGGGGTGGCAAGGTTTGCACCAACCAGAGAATGGAATGCGTAAATATTATCTATAAAACACCAGATCTAGTTGACTCCATCTTGCTACTGTAACTGACACTTGCTGTTGCTGATTTTTTTTTTGTTGTTGTTGAGCAGGGAGTCCTCTTCACTTGTTCAGAGTCTTTCTGTAGTTGTAGAGTTTTTTGCAATCTTAGATTACTCCGAGACTCCCAGTCCTCACCATAGGGGGTAACTCTACTTAAGGACATTATTATACCCGCTGTTCAGTTTGTATGAGAGAGGGTAGGGGATGGATTTTTTTTTTTTATTTGTTACCTACAGTTAAATACTCTAACCTTTTGGATATAATTACCTACATTGTCGGACTTTGATATCGTCAAACAATTTCATATTGGATTTATTTATTTA
>JAUZSX010352083.1:0-10077 GCA_034780655.1 Idiosepius hallami
TATTTTTTTAGATACTTTTATATATATATATATATATATATATATATATATATATATATATGTATATGTAAAAGACATGCAAATGTTGCAATACATTTACTGTATGTATGTTCACATATAGATATTAAATCAACTGTATTTACTGAATGTGTATATACACACAATTAATACACATTTACATTGCAGGTATTGTCTATACATGTACATGTAGGCAAATGCAACTGCATTATATGTGTATGGAGATCTACATGCAAAGAAATGCAAATAAACAATTTAGAACTAATAACACATCTACTGGGTTCGATATGCCACTAAACTTAATAAGATTAACCAATTTCCTGAAAATAAACAAACTTTTATTTGTTGGTATACTCATAAAATCCACTGGAAAAAAAACTTATATTAGTTGTGTAAAGGATATCACTCAGTTGTGCACCTAACCATGTTAGGCACAAGACCTGTTACGTGCTCATTCCGGTTTAAAGACAACTTGCAGATTTTAGTTAATATTGAGGTTTTCTTTTTGTTGCTGATATAAATAAGACAAGTCCTTGATTTTTAAAAGTCAACTTGTACTCAAAATGAAATATTGTTTAACTATGGTATCTTTTCACTTCCTACTTTGGAAAGATAGATTTTTCCATTCCCTTCAGGTGTATGGGTTACATAATGTAGCTCGTCTCTTTGAAAGGGCTGTTAAGAAAGAATTGTTCTCAGGATAAAACAGCTGAAAAGATTCAATATGACATAAAAAGCCAAAAAAACAATTAATTAGAAATGAGTATGTTAGTTTGCAGTAAATAAATGATTGTAATTGCATTCACAAACATCCAAATGGTATAAAGAGAGTTCTCTCGGTAAAAATATCTGAATTCTTTAATTCTAATTCAATCAGTTCCACTTGAGGCTTGCTAAAGCATGACGCTTCTGTTTACGTCATAATTCACCTTTTTTTAGTCTTCCCCCCCTCTCTCTCTCTGTTACTTCATTCTTAAGGGAAAGTCCACTTGGGACAGTGGATAAGAGTTTCACCTCAGTTGCAAAGCAGAAGCGCTCTTCAGTAGCTTCCTTTCGTTCCCAGTGATGGAATAGGTCTATCAATTGGACTATGGACTCATAGTACACGATTTCAAATCCCGTTTACTTCCAAATTTGGACTAATACCTTTGGGAAAAGTAAGAATCCCGACATTCCCTCCAGCTATGGATTAAATAGTGCATATTAATCAAAAAACTATGTGTAGACAAAAAAAAGTTTATTAAAGAAAAAAAATGATTGCCCTCTGCATTAAATGTACTGAAAATGTTAATATGCCATAAAATTAAACATAACAGATTTTTCAGAAATGGAATTAAAGACATGTTAATTTCATATTCAAACTGTGCTCCTAAAATTCAGTGATTCTTGACCAGGCTGTCCCTATAAGTTTACTAATCAATTAATATTATTATTATAATTAGGGGAAACCGCTTAGGATAGTGGTTAGGTGATCAGACTTCAGAATAGCACTATGTGTGTTCAAATCCTGGTCATTCTGTCAAGTTCACTTACGGACTAATACCTCTTGGAAAGGTATGAATTCAGCTATGGAGCAAATAGAGAGGATGGATAGCCATAGTAGACAACTCACCTAGGAGAAGGTCACTCCAAACAAACCACAGGGGCTACTTGGGCAGGGACCCCTAACTGTAAGATTCGCCTGCTGAAAGTGTCAAAATAAAGGGCTGACAAGATCTTATGGTTGTATATGCCCAAGCGAGCTTCGAGGATTTGCAATGCACAGCTCTTACTCTCACATTTTAAGGCCAGAAAAAGCCCATTTGAGGGAAACTTAATCATCATCATAAAAATAAAAGTTTCATGTTTTATTTTATTCCTTTTTTTCCCTCTTTATTGAGTAAAAAGACAACAAAAATACTCCTTGGGAAGGTATGAATTTCCATTCCTTTCAGCTCAAGGTTTAATAGTGTTAGCAATTATTCTACTAACTTATTTAAATTGTATTTTTATAATGAAACTTATAGTTACCTGGCAAATTAGGCTTAAATTGTAACAAATTAAAATTATGGGTGTTCATTCTCATTCATCTCAAAAAAACAATTGTGAAAAATTATTTTATCTTTTCAAATATTGACATAATTTGTTTGAATCTACTATACAACAAAAAATAAAATACTATATAAACATTTCAACAATTTTTTTTTTTTCTAATGGATTTTTTAAAAATCAATTCTAATGAAGTTTTTTTTTTTTTTTTTTGAATAATTGCTGAAAATTTTCTAATGATTAGATCTCTTTTACTGTTACACCCAATGGGGTATTTGACAGCAAATTTGTTTATTGCTGTTTATGTAGCATACTTGTTTTTACGAGGAAGAGTCTCAAGCCCTATGCTCAACCTCAAACCTGGAGGACATTTTTTGGCTTTTGTTATCAGTGTTGCCTGTTGCCCTTCACCTAGATGAGCTACTCTCCCGGGTTAAAAATTGGATGGTTCCCTGAATTTTAATAATTGTTTTTCCAATGTTGACTGTTGAAAAACTTCATATGTTTGTTTATTCTCTAAGTAAAACTGATTAATTTATAAGTAAAGATGTTTGTTCATTACAGAAAATTAAAAAAACTGCTTTCTAATCTCTGTTCTTGATTTCACTTCCTTTTTTAGAAATGTGATTTAAGGCTAACAACAGTTTTTATTATGCAAAATATCTCTAAAATTCTGATTTAATCTCTTAAAAATCTGTATTCCTAATCATGAAGCCTTTTTTTTCAAGATGAGACTGCTCTCCTAAATTTTGCTTGTAATTTTTAATCTTTTCTTTTTTTTTTTTTTTTTTCAATTCTCCAACACAAGCAATGTTTGTATTTATACATAAGTTATTATACTGATTGTCAGTTGTTATTTGAAATGGTTGTATAGACGTTTAGAAATCTAAAACCATTTTGCAAGGTCATTCAAAAAATGTTGGTGTAACTTGTTGTAATTCGGGGACAACTATTGAAATTTTAGATGGATTTGTTGGCCTTTTTAAGTTTTTATGAAATAACCTTGAAGATCCTTTCATGGTCTGTTTCACTTTAGGGTTGTTCACTTTAGAAATATTTACTTTATTTAGATTGATTTGTTTTATGGTATGTCAACCTTTTTGGTCATTTAATGCCAAGGATATTTATTTTAATCAAGCATTTTTTAACTTTTAAACTTTTTTATTTTGAAAAAGATTTAAATATAAATTGGTTAGCAGTGATGTTTAATTAATGAATATTTTTGTTTTTAGAGAAGAAAAAGTTTAAATTTTTGTATTTTTATTTCTTTCAAAAATTGTAAGATTTTGATTGTGTTGATATTTATGAATAAATCTTTCAGGTCTTTAGATTTGTATTAGTTTTTTAGATTGTAAATTGAATATTGTAGTTTGGTGTTAGTTGTAATGTGTACTATGAGGGTTTTTTTTGTTTTGTTTTATATTGCAAAATTGAATATTGTAGTTTGGTGTTAGTTGTAATGTGTACTATGAGGGTTTTTTTTGTTTTGTTTTATATTGCTGTTTCACTTGGAAACTCTATGGTTAGGGTCTAGTTTATGGAAAAGCTCTTTTAAATTGTTTTTATGGTAGTATTTCATTCATATTTGTTGGACATCTGTGCAATTAGGATATTTTACCTATCACTGATTTCTTTTCAGAACTATTTTTTACTTTATCTACAGGACTAGATTATGTTTATTCTATAAGCTACAACTAAGTTTTAATGTTAAGTATTCTTAATTATTTTCACAGATGGTCAGGATTAAGAACTTAAAACCTATGATTGATCCTATTATTAACATAGAATTTTCACTAATTAATAATTAATTATGTTCATCATTAATTTTTCTAGAAATCCATATATATTTCAGAGCTCTATATTGTAAGTGAAACACTTGCATTTACAAGTGATTTTTTCCCAATTAGCCACTAAAAATAATAAAACGCTTATCATTTGGCAACTATTTTTACTGAAAATCTTTCCCATACTGATTGAAAAATGTCTTTTTAACCTTTATAATTTTTTTGATGAGAAAAGTGAAATTATTTAAAAGATAAAATTTAAAAGAAAAAAAAAAGTATACTCGATTTCAACAAATTTTTTTGATAAAGTAAAATCCATTCAAAATAATGGATTTTACTTTGTTAAACAGTAATTTAAGTTTTAAATTATTAGTTTATTCATAACATTAAAGTAAAATAGCATTTTATGACTTTGGTTAGTAACTTTTCTATTTGGCTAGTAATTGAAAATAATTATTTTTCAAAGGCCAACTAAAGGTAAACTTGTATGTAGAACTCTGTATTTGTTTTTACATGTAAATCTATTATTTTCTTGATTTTAAAATAAAAAATGCTTCCCGTTGCAACTGATTGTTGCAAGCTGTCTGTGTTCATAACTTTTTAGGTGAAAAAAAAAAAACTGAAGTATTTTTCCAGCATTCTTACAAATAAAAAATTAAAACATTCCTCCTGCCCCCCCCCAAGAAAACATTGCAGCATTTTTTAAGCTCTTCACCTGTTTTATAGAATTCCTTTGTAAAGCATATTCATAGACTTTCTGTGGTTGGAGGGCTATCAGAGAAACCAATACAACCTGTGTTGTACGCATCTACTTAAGTGACTAAATATTGGCTTAATTGTTATTACTACTTAACAAATAGACCAAAATTAATTCCCAAAATAGTAACCAAAAAAAAAACTTAGTTTTAAGAATAAAAAGATCTATAAACAATTTTACCTTAGTTGACCTTTGAAAACTAAATATTTGCATTTACTTGCCAAAAACAACAAGTTACTAACCAAACCCATGAAATGTTATTTTACTTTAATTTTATAAATAAACCAATCCAGAGCTCTACCTTTGACCTTTGACAATTAAATATTTTCATTTATTAGCCAAAACAAAAAGTGGTAATACTGCATATGAACACCAATGGGTGCCATATTTAGTGATAGTTAGTTCAAACTGCATATGAACATCCATGGGTGCGATATTTAGTGATAATAGTTCAAACTGCATATGAACACCCATGGGTGACATATTTAGTGATAGTTAGTTCAAACTGCATATGAGCACCCATGGGCGCAATATTTAGTGATAATAGTTCAAACTGCATATGAACACCCATGGGTGCGAAAATACACTAATACCAGTTAAAGAACTACGAAGATGCAAGTGGTTCCATTAAAACCATTGACTTTTGTGCTGTAGAATTTATCTTTCAATTGGTTCCGACCAATTATCAATGTACATCTGTTAGCAATCAATGAGGTGGGCCATTTCCTCTTTTACTTTAGTCATATGCCAGTTGCTATTCTAAAATCAACGAACCCATTTCCTAACCGTGCTGACATCAAAAACGCTTTGTAAGCGTTTATCAAGTGAAGGTATATGTTGATCTGTTCAAATGTTCTTGCTTGGATGAATTCATTGACGCTTCTCCGCTTCTGTTGCACATCCATGTCAGAGTTTGGTTATCTAGAGTTTTGCATAAGTCCAGAATTATATCAATGCAATTTGAAATCCTCTCTGATCCATTTGATTGGAATGAAAATATGAGGCATTACTTTTGGAAAGACGTTCGTAGCACTTGTAATATTATTACTACATCTATCAGTCGATTACTAATTATATTGAGGACTTAGTAAAATTCAAGATATATGTATATAAATATAATAAAAGATAAATATAGGTTTGTATATGGGTATATTGTTGTACAATTCGGAACAACTTTCGTTCTCTAAATAAATAAATTGTATTCTAGGTTCGTAGTAAAGCTTTCAAAGTATTACGAGTTTGGTTATTCTTAGTTATTCTTTTCTTAGCAAGTAAGCGAATATTTCATGGATTAATTCTGATTTGATTCGTTCATTAAAAATATCTTCACGAAACTTTACGTTAAGAAAGATGAGTCTTGGTTTAGAGCATTGCAAAAATTTTAATATGATATATACTTAATCGAGCACCAAACCGTGTATGTACAAGAACAGTTTTACCTTTTTCTCCTTACTTTTCGAACCTTTTGAAACCAGTGTTGTTCTCCAGATAGATGGGTTATACCTATCTTGTGTTGATAGATCAGCTAGATGGGTTATGTATCTTCTGTTGACGGATCCCAGGTTATGGAATCGGTGTGGTCTTTCACTTAAATGTGTTACTCTCAGTTGACGGGATTCGTCTCTACGGGATTTGTAAATCAGTGATGTCCTTCACCTTCGTGAGTTGCTGTCGTAAAATAATGATCCTCATTTGCCTGAAGCCCTGAAAGTGAACGTAATTGGTTGACTGGGATTTGAATAATTATATATAAGATTAGTTTTGGGCAGCGACGGTAGACCATTGGTAAAAGTTCGGGCTAAGAAAATCGTATTACGCGAGTTCAAATCCCAGTCAAAACCATTGCATTCACTTTAGCTGCCTCGGGAAGATGGGGCTCGTTAACTCGGGAGAGCAGATCTTCTAGCTGAAGGGTAACACTGAATATAAAAAGCCCGGGTAAGAGCACATAAAAATGGCCTTGTGCCAAACCTGGTTTGGTGCTCACCAAGTAAATATAATGTTATATATAAGATTAGTTAAAAATTAAGTATAAGATTCCAGACTCTAACTTTTTTATAACTCTTCCCACTCTGCACGAAAGTTTCGATGTACGATCAAGGAAAAAAAAGCCAAGCAAATCAAGAAATACGAATTTAAAACTTTTGGAAAATGATATACAAAAAGGGATGATGTTTTTTGGACAAAAATAAAAATGGTTACCAGTTTATTCTCATTGGGAAAAACCGGCGAGTTTTTCAAGACTTAAAAATGTTATTTAGGGTTTCTATTTCCACTTAAATAATTACACCTAGTAGTGCGTTAGGTGGCAATTTTTTTTTTTTGCTGTTTCCGTAGCATACTTGTTTTTACGAGAAAGAGTCACAACCTGGAGGGATTGTTTTTTGGCTTTTTTGGCTGTTTGTTGCCCTTCACCTAAATTAGATACCCTCCCGAGTTAAAAACCCCATCTACCCAAGGCAGCTAACGGTAGATAAAATAGTTTTGACTGGGATTTGAACTCACGAAATATGATTCTATAGTCCGAGCTTTTGCCAATGCTCCACCTCACCGTCTTAATGGGGGGCGCAACTAGAAATAGGTAAGATATGGCATCTTCCGACTAGACTTTACACCTGTCACTGGTTAATGTTGAATATACAATTGAATTTAGGCAATCGATATCTATTGTCAAAATAGCAACGAAGACGAGAATAGAAGTCCGATTTACCTGTATTTTCCAAGACACATGTTATAAATTCTGATAATCCTTATTGAGAAGCTTCTCTTTCGTTTTTATTTCGTAGAATCATTGAAATTTCACTTGAAAAAAGCGGAAAAGAAAAACAAAAAGCAAAATTTCAAACTTGAGGAAAACAAGAACTCTTGTGTTTATTGTTTACAAGAGAGTTACACACCTTCAGAATCATTCTCTATAAATTGATTCCAAGTCATACAGAATTAAATGGTTGTGGGTTGATTCAGATTGAATAGAGTTGATTATACTCGGCTCTAGCCATGCATACGTGTGTGTACTTGATTCTTTTATTTAATCTTCAATTCACGACCAATTTACAATCGTATCGTATTTTAAATTATCTTCAAGTTCCTGTTGGGTAAAGCCTTTGAAACTTTTATTCAATACAACAAAACTATATCAATTCACGTGCTTAATTTGTTTTTTTCTTTTTTCTAACGAGTTTTCCCAGACAACCCGCTTAGAATTTCCATCGTGTTCTAACGCCGGGTTTTATTCAAAAAGCAACATGGCGTCCAATTTAGAGAAAAAGCACACACTACTTTCATCACCGCAACAACTTTCCATGTTTGATTTAATAAAACCAACCATTGTTTGGTCTCGCTCACAGAATACTCTCTTTATAAAGGCCCTTCGACATAACGTCGCTTTTCTTTCAGTAACGGTGACTCAATAACAGTGGAAAGAACATTTAAAGGTCATTCTCTATTGCAGATGAAGCCGTGGCAGATATTAGAGTAATTTCAATACCGTACAGATCTTTTCCTATCTACAAGGACCGTTACAAAAGTAATGCCATCCAATTTTCATTCCGCCGAATTGAGGGGATTGCAAATTACATTATTTAAATATACTTGGTTCTACATTAAGGCAAGTTAGGCGCAAGGACAATGTTACGTCTTCATTTGATCCCTGGGCTCTTCACTTAATTAAGTTTCTCTTCCAAGTTAACGAGCATTAACTGCCCATGACATCCGAAAGTAAATTGTTTTGACTGAGTAATGATGTCTGAAATTTTGGCTTCATCGCCCGAAAAGTTACATTCGTATACTGTATATATTGACGTGTGAGGATCTAAGAAAGCAGCCCCTGTCATAGACTTGCCTTAGAAACAGAGATGTGACATTAAATATATCCATGCATAAAAATGAACTGATCAACGTCCACAACGGCCTGTTGAACGTTTAGGAAGCCAATATAGTCGATTTGAGCCCAGTTAGGAGATGGGTTATTCATTTCAGAGTGATGACAAAAATGTTTGTGACAAAACCGGCTGTAGACGGTAAAATGAAACTGTTGGTTCATCGCTGGCAAAAGTGTATTGAAAATTGTGATGGCTATGTAAAAATGTAAATTCTTGAGCTCAAACTGTTGCTCATTTTAGTGGTACCATTTTTTTCTCTGTATCTGTTTCAAATAAAAAAAAGACATTAAAATATAGATGGCATAACTTTTGAAACAACCTCGTATGAAACAGTGTTCTCTAATTTCATAATATTAACAAAGTATAATGTTATATATTATAATTACGTTTGCTATGCAATACAATAATTTCATAGAGTAATGTCAGTTATTTTATTTCTTTTTATGCCTTTAGTTTTTCATCATTAAACTTTGAATATGTAAATGTGAATATATGGAAAAAGAAAATGGAAAAAGAAAATGTAATATCAAATGTAAAATGTTGTTTTAGGAATCTTTGAGATTTCCCAGATTATTTATCTCATCTTTATATAGTAATCTTCAAAAAGTATCGGGCGATGGACTCTTTAGACGTAGGACCCAGATAAAAATCGTTGAGTATCTTCAGTTTTTAGGTGAGCATTATTTTAAGTGAAATTTCAAGACAGTATTTTCTAAGAATATGTTTCAATTCTTAATACTACTATTCGGTCATCGTTCACGGAATAATAGCATTAAACCATGAATTAAAGGTTAAAATCTACATTCCGTGACAGCGCCCGATTAATAAGCTTCCAAATGTTCTTAAGTTCACTCACCAAAAGAAGACAGGAGAGGTGCACAGCTTATCTGCTAAAAGTCGTGGAGACATGGTTTTCTCTTTGGGTGATGATTTAGCGTTAAATAATCCATTGGTATAGGGAAAAACTTTATCACTTACAGGTGAATTCATTTTCGAGGAAAAAAAAAATAAAAACAATAACACTCAAAGTTTAAAATGGCTATACTATGACAAGCATTTGTGATATTTTTGCATATCAATTCACTGTATACAGATTATAATACATTAAACTTTTTTTTTTGATAAATACGAGAACTATAGTCTGAAAATTCATTGGAAAAATTATCTAACTCCATCTTATCGACTCTGAAAACATTGCTTTATGACCAGGAAAATAATTTATTTATGATTTAGATTCAAAAGTAAGAATTATTCTATACATAATTTAATTGTTTGTTGTTTAAAAAATTATGAAAGTCATATTATTTGTAGCCTTATGTTTTAAATTGTGCCAAATTTAAATTCTCAGAAAAGTTTAAAATAATTTAACGAGATCATCTTCGATATCGTCTAAATATATATATTTCACCTTGTCACACCCTGAGTTAGTTACTTAGTTTGAAGAAACATGAGTTAGTTACTTAGGGATAAAAATGAAACATTCAAACCGTCTAATACATTCGTGGCTCTCATTGACGCTGAATGAAAATGGAAGAGCAGTTCATCTAGGTGAAGGGTAACACCGAATATATAAAGCCCGGGTGAGAGCACGTAAAAATGGCCTTGTGCC
>JAUZSX010352094.1:0-10077 GCA_034780655.1 Idiosepius hallami
CGATATATCGGCCTTAGTAACCAAAGGCAAAAAAGACACACTGACATTTCGACCCTAATATGGTTCTTTAATAGAACAGCTCTGAGTGACTACTTGGTAATATTGCTAAGTCAGAGTCCAAAAGTGGAGGTTGAAATATCGTTGTGTGTTCGTGTTTTTTTACTTTAAGTCGCCAGGGTTGAAATATCAGTTCTTTAGGGTTTAAAGAAACTTTTTAGGTCAAGAAAGGGAAATTTAATGAACTTGCCAAAAGAAGGGGAAAAATTGTAATTATTGTTGATGTTAATTTTAGAAAATAGTATTTAGTTTTTTAGTTTTACATAGTATGAAATAGTGACCAATCAATATTACTGGTCATTCTAGCCAGGCCAAACTGAATCAATGCGAAATGTCCATAGGACGTAAACGTGGCGAAATTGAAACGTGGCTGCAAAAGGTGAAAGGGGAAAAACAGGAAAAAGTGTTCAGAGAAATTTTAGGACGATTCTGACAATTCAAAAGACCCATCATCATCAATCATTTTATCTTAATTATTAGCTTCTTGGAGTGAGGGTATTTGTTGTTGTTTTTTTACTTTTTGTACCCGATTAATATTTACACAAAGACATGAGAGAATGATCGCCCAAAAATTATGTAAATGTAAACCTTAGACATAAATTTAAATTTTCTTTTCTTTTATTTTTTTAGTTTAGCTAAAAAAAAAATCTGTTGTTTCGTTATTTTTTTGGTTATGGCCTTTTATGTTTACTCATTTAAAACGAATTCACTAAACGGTACCCCTTAGTTCATTTATTCGTTAATAATTAAAATATACTTGAAAGAGTTAAAAAAAAAAAGGGGGGGGCAGTTAAAGATTGCCTAGAGGGATAATAAGAACAATTCGAAAGTACCACCAAAATCTAATACTTTCGGTCGTTTTTAATCCGCAGTCAGTCTTCCTGGTTTGTTTCGGAAATTTGAAAAAAAATCATTTGAAAATAGATTTGTCTTTAAAATAAGAATAAATCAACTTACTTTGCGAGCACCGGTTAATGTGCCATCTATATCGAATAGACAAATTGTTGACGTATCTCTAGATGCCATGATTTGTGTTTGAAAGTAATTGTTTTAATGATTCAAATATTTAGAACTAAGATAGCGCAACGTGTCTATTAATGGTAGTGACATTAATTAGGGTATATATATACGATCAACACCGGTGGTACCGAAACATGTGCTGGAAAAATTGACCAATCAACAACACGTATTTTGAACAACGCCCATGTGAGAAAACAATGTCTCGCCGAAAAGTGAAACCACGCACAAACTACCAGGAAATAACTTGAATTAGAATTAAAATTTCAAAAGAAATACAGGGTGTCCCAAAAAAATGTATACACACTTGGAATAGTTGTAAATCAGATACATGTTTTTGTTTGTTTAATTTTCAACACGTAAATGACCATATATACATTATTCTATAGTATTTCACTGCTTCTTCTCAAACTTAGAGCTTTTTACCGACTGAGGAGAAATGATTAAAGAGCACGTCGTCATCGGCTGCTTAGAGATGCAATACATTTTTTTGGGACACCCTGTATTTAGTGTTATCTATCGATATAATAATAATAATAATTGTTGTTGTTGTTGGTACTGTTATATTATTAATGATATAATTATGATTATAGTAAATACATTTCCGAATGAGAGTACTAAGTGGGGTTGTTGTGGTGGTGTGTGGTGAACTAAACAAAACAACACTAGTCAAGTGTAGGTGTAATTTTTGTTTACTGTTTATTAATGTTATAATTGTTATTATTGTTTATTTTTGTATATCTACACATATAGTTGTAAATAATGTCATTAGTATTTCTCGTCACCATCTTGATTTAGTTTTTTACCCGTCTCAAGCAAAAAATCGATGGAGATGATGATGATGCAATATTGTGTTAAATCTAAACCGGTATTTTGAAAACAAAACTAACACTACAACAGCAACTTTCCGACTGGGTGTTGTTTGTTGTTGTTGTCACTTCTCCTGATCTTTATACTTGTTACCTTCACAACGTTTCGACCGATGATAAGCCTATTCTGAAAAAATACGAATCGTCGAATAATACCATCATTTATTCCAGAAATTTTTTAGAAAAGTGGATTTCACCACAAATATATTTTTTTGTTTTGCTTTTTTTACTAAAATTGTTTTAGTTTGGTACGCAAGATCTTATTTATTTATTTACAAGCTCTTATCGATAAAGTATTTTTGTTTTTTAAATGAAAGAATAGTGTTTTCTTATCCTTATATTTGTTCGACTACAGGAGAGAGCTCTGAGTGTTTAAATTGTTTAACAGAACTAATTGGTTTTTGTATTCTGTTTGCGTGTGTGCAGTGAGAGAAGTGACCAAAGGGAGGTAAAAAGTGATTCATTTTAACGAGTTATTTCCCTTGTATCAAATTTAGATCTATTGTCTTTTAGTTTCTTTTCTTCCTTTTTTTTAAATTTTTTATTCTATTGCTTGTTTTTCAATTATTCTTTTTTTGCTGGTTTTCAAACAAACAATAATAAAGATAAAACAAGAATCCATTTAGCAAATTTCATTCCCTTTAAACCACAAATCATTTACTCTGTCGTAACCGCGCTTTAAAAACCCTTAAGACCAATTTCCACCCCCCTCATAAACGACCAGCTGACGCTTGCCTGACTATGCGGCTACCCGCTTCGCTTCGCGTACATAAATGTTTATATATACATGGTGAGCAGCAGTTTGATACAAGACCATTTTTAAGGTGAATGCAATGTTTTGTTTGTTTTTTTTACAGGGATTTGAACTCGCGTATTACTACGATTTCAGAGCCCGAGCTTTTACCAATCTCCAGTGCTAACGCTGCTCATAAATTACTTAAATATTGACTAAAATGGTATTTGTTTGACTGTGGCGACAGTGAAACAAATATCACGCCTGTGCGTGCATGATGTCTTTTAACGTGTGGAGACTGGATGCACCTGCAGTCTCACCACGCGGACACGGACCCTTGGCAGAGGAGAACCTGGTTCCAATGGCACGGGGATAAACACGACGACTGGAGGCCATCTGTTGCAGCTTTCGCCCGCACCCGCCTTCAGTACCGTTGTATCGCTGTGTACATCCGCCACGCCACGTCCGCCGTTGAGGTCTTGCAAGACCCTTAAGGCACATACAATACACTGTCGTATTTCTTTTCTGTCGGAAATTATTTGTTCCGGGGATATTAATATTTATTCAAGGGAAAGGTTTAGGGTTGATGTTAGGTTTGAATTGTTGCAAAAATGTAGCGATTAGGGCTAGGGTTGATGTTCAGGGTTGAGGGTTGATTTTTGGTAGATTCGTTAAAAAAATTCCATCAGAAAATCAAAACAATTTTTGTAGTACCAGAGTGATTATTTCACGCCTATAAATTTACCAAAAAATATAGGTACTTTAAAGAAATCCCTGTGTCAAAAGTTAAAATAGATTTCACGTAAATTGTAAGTACAATAGAGTACACAGTACACACAGAGGGTGTGATTGTGTCTGACATGACATCTGAAGTTGATAGAAACCATAAACTAGCTTCAATTCGAAACCTTGCTAAACCAAAACGGCACAAAAAAAACTACTTTAACTCATTAACCCTTTCGACCCTAGTAACCAAAAGCAAAAAAAAGACACGCTTACAATTAGACCCTAATATGTTTTTTAATAGAATGGCTCTGAATGACTACTTGGTAATATTGCTTGATCAGGCCTAGGCTCCAAAGGTAGAGGCTAAAATATTGTTGGGTGTGTATCTTTTTTGCCTTAATTCGTCAGAACCGATATATCGGTTAGGGTTTAAAGGGTTTTTAAAAAAGTTTGTTTGTTTTTTTTAGAAATTGACTTAATAAAATTTACTCCATTTTTTTTAGCCTGATAAATGGTTTTAAAATGGTTGTTTTTTAAACACTTTAAAAAATTCTAAATGGTGATGATAACAGTGGATGGTGGTACTGGTAGTGGTGTTCGCTCTGTCTCTGCTGCTGCTGCTACTGGCAATAGTGGTGACTGCAGGCAGCTGCTGCTGCAGCTGCACTCACTGGCACTACTTACTTCACTTCAATCGTCATTGTAATGTTGCTGTTGAGTGTTGAGCTAGCGGATACACAAAAATTGTATAATAATTATTATAATTATATCATTAATAATATAAATATTAATAATTTGCACTGATGATAATTCTGAGTAAATATACAGAAATTGAATAAACACTAATAACTACAATAGTAATGATTTTGTGAGTAGATAGAGAGAAATTGTTCAATAATAATCTTAATTATTGTAATATTAGTAATAACAAAAAAAAATTTTTTAACACTAGTAATAATTCTAAAAGTAGAGAGAGAGAAATTGTTGGATATTAATTTCTGAAGTGTCTCTGAGTGCTGCTGCTGCTGCTGCTGCTGCTATTTAGTTAGACTGATCTTATCATTATTATCATCATCATCGTTGTTATCAATGTGGTTGTTGAAAATTATAAGATGAATATTAATAATATTAATGTCAATAATGATATGTTGTTGTCGTCATCATAATCACGATCGTGAAATTAAGTTCTGAGTGCGGTAGGAGGAGGAGGGGGAGGAAGAGTTTGATCACGTGGAAGTAGAGGGAAGTCCTAGGGCAGGTGCTTTCATTTCTTTCTCTCTCCACCCTTAAAGAACTGGCATTTTTTTACTTCACAACAACAAGCTGAACAACATCACGTAGGATTCAGTCAGTCAGTCAGTCGGGTGGTTGTTGGTGGTACTCTACGGTACTACTCACTTTTTACTTGTGCTTGTTTTGTTTGATTGTTATTTTATTAGTCCCCCCCCCCTTTCAAAATATATGCAATAATTACTTAACTACGTACGACGACTTCATCTTTAATTATATTGAATTATGCAAGAAATCAAACAAGAACACGACACAACAACAGACAGCACTCTCACTCAGCAGTTGTTCTGAGAGTACTTGGAGTGTTTTTACTTTGGAGTTTTTACGATCTGCCTCCTACCTCTAATTTCAAATTTTGCCCAACGATACCCATTTCATGTTTTTTGTTTTAATGAAGCAAGAATGATGATATTGAAAGAACGAAAAATATTAACAAACGAAGAAGTCTTGTCTTAGTCACTTCTTACTCTTCAAAAACGTATGATTATTTATTTTTAAACCATAAGAAACTGTTGTTTTCATTACAGAAAAAATTTTTAAAAATTAAATAGTCAATCTCCTCGCACCGTTTTAAAATTATTTTAAGTGAATATTGGCTGTTAAATTCGTTTCAGTTTAGTGTTGAAAGTCTGTGTTCGCATCGAGAGCTCATTGTAAACAAAGCAACTGGAAGAAAAGTCCATTGGAAAAAAATCTACGGTGTGTAAGCGATTTAGGGAATTTACTGTAAAAACAAACAAACAAAAAAACAGTGTCTGATGTTGAAATATTTTGCACTTTCACATCATCTGTTATAAAAACAAAGTTTAATGATTAACAAAACAACCCCGTTATTTCTGTTGTTGTGATAGAGATTTTAAAGTAAATGATAAAAAAAACATCACCCTCTTTCTTCGGGACAACGCCTGGTCTTTCTGTTACTACCAAAGACAAAACAAAAAAAGGAAGAAAGAAGATCTGACAAACCCAAAAGACTCTTAATCTTTTATCAACACTTTCTTTTCTTAAAAAAAAAAAAATCAAAAATTAGTATTCTCGGAGTGTTGTAACTGTTGTTCCTTTCGTCGTTAGTGATATGGGGTGAATAAATTTTTTTTATAAATTTCATTGAAAAAGAAAACTTAACGGAAGAAAAAAAAAGGGCACGTTATTTTTGCCTGTTAAATTATTTTCTATGTTTGTGTCGTTATTTCGATATACGGCGGATCCCCGACCCAGAGAACAGGGTATTATTTATCCGTTTATTTCTGTTCATTGTGTTTTTGATTCAATCCATTCGTAAAATTTAACTTTACACAGACAAAAAAATGTTTACATAAGTTTTCATTTTAGATAACTTTTTACGCTACTGTTGTTGACTTATGGTTTATTTTTCAGTTTTTACAATCAAAACAAAAAAAGCGGAATTCGTTTACTGCTGTTTTCGTAAGAATTACTTCAATTATGTACCGCCACAAACATAGCTTTAACTTTATTCCCTTGGTTTTTACCTTCACCTGAACCTTTATGATATCATTATTAATGAACATGAAAAACAACATCTTGTCCGTTTAAAAACAAACAGCAAAGGTGTACAATTATGCTCTTGCATATTCCAGGGCGCGAACAACCAGTGTCCCTCTTTTGAGATCTTTTTATTTTTTTACAATCTGTACTTAAAACGAAAAATTGAATTTTCTTTCCTTTAAAAACAAAAAAACAGAAGAAAAAAAACTAACTTTTGTTCCTTGTCTGGATTTATCAAGAATTAAAAATAATTACACAAGGTTGGAAAATGCCAGTACAAAATGTCAAACTTGTTTTTCTCGGCGTGAGTACTAACCTCTTTATATTTGTTTTGTTTTTCTTCACTTGTATTGTTTAACATAGAAATCTTTTTGTAGACACTTAACAGTGAACACTGATAAAAAAAAGCATTTAACTCTAAGGAAAATACAGAGCGTTAAATTTATTTCGACTAGAAAAAATTTTTTTTTTACAATTAGATTTTTTTTCATTTTGTTTATTTTGGTTAAGTTTTTTTTTCACGTTTTTATTTGCCGTTTCATATTTAAAATCTTTTAAATCAAATTTCATTTTTTTTCAAAAAGAAAAACCTCACAAAACACAAAAACAACGAATCAAACAAATTTCTAATGGAATTCTTATTTAAAAAATTAATCACACAGAGAGAAGTCTTAATTAAGTGAATTAATTATTCAAAATAACTTCTTTTTTATTCTTTTCACTAAACTTCAAAGAAATTTTTCGCGCGAATGACTGCCGTGTGTGAGTGCCCACCCCACCGTACCGACCGCCAAAAAAAAAAAACATAAGCAAATTTTTAAATATGCAAATAAATTCAAAATATAAGACAACATGAATGAATTATTTAAAAATAACACGTTTTCTTTACGTTGTCTTCGGCAACTTAGTTGATAATTATTTTGGTTGGACGAGGTGGTGGCAACCGGGCAGCCAAATCTTTTAGCCGACATTTTGGAAGAAGTAAAGTTAAAAGTTCCTTCTAAAAAATAAATAAATACTACTCTACACTTTTAAATTCAATTCTTTCAAATAGGCTTCAATTAGCCAGGATTTAGCTGTTATAACACTTAAAAAAAAGGCCATTACAATAAGATATTTTACAGTGGCTTAGTAAGACCTATGGAATAAAACAGAAAACAGTACTCAGAAATCTGTTTTGGAGTAGAGACTTTTGGAATGGACTGAGATTACCTTTGTTTTTATTTTAAAGTGTTATTGATAATCATTATTCAGTTAAACCCTAAAAGACACTTTCCAATAGCTTTTTTCCCCTCTTTTATTTTTTAATTGAGACAATTTTTTTCGCTAAACGATAAGAAAAAAAAAATCCTATCTGTCCAAGACATTATTGAATATTCCAAAAGCCACTTCGAAATAATTTTTCTTGGAAACTTTGTTGCATGAATTTTCGTAAAATGAAATGTTCTCTTTACTCACTTATGTGAACTGAATATCATTTATTTGTAATTTTGGAGGTTGTTGTTCGTCTGGTTTGGTTATTGTAAAACTCGCTGTAGTTTATTTTTCTTGCTTTATTTTTAGTTGCTTTAAAAACTGATTTATCTAAGAATGGTTTCTTGTCTAGGAATAAAATGGAAAAAAATAAAATAATGTCCGCGCCTGCCTCCACCACCCAACGGAATTGAGTTAGGACACTTATTCCCTACCTTAAATAAAAAAAATAAAAAAAAACATTTTTTTTTATTCTCAACAATAATCTTAATCGGAATAAAGACATTAAAGATTTTACTAAGTTATTTGACAAAAAAAGAGCAATTAAATTCAAAAGCCAGTCACTTAAATTTACCAAATTTTAAACTAAAACTATCGATCCTTAAATGTTTTTTTTAAATGTTTGTGAAGAAGACGTGGAAACAGCGTAAAGACTCACAACAGTACAACAAACACACACACAAACCATAAAAATATCGATTATTTGTTGTTGTTGGTTGTTGTTATTTATTTACACTATCACAATTACTAAACAATAAGTTTATTCGGCTGTTCAGCTTCTTCGTATCGATTAAGTAAGTTTGAGTTGTCATTGTTGAACCAAAAAATACAATCTGAGCTCTCTCAGCTATTGTGTTTAAAAACAAAAAATAATAATATAAAAGACTAAAACTAAGTACAATCAAAGCGAAATGTTCAAAGAAAATTTTTTTTTGATTCATTAAACGAATGTTTTATTATTTTCGACAAAAAAATAATTTTCTACTTTTTATTTTGTTTATTTATTGTCTTTTATCCAGGAGAGGAACGATATTTCGGGTTATTTAAAAAATGGAATGGACATTCTTAGTACCACAAACGGAAAACCAAAGTAACTGTTAGTGTTAATTAACTTAATGTTTTAATGAAAATACTACTAAAGAATATCTAAACAAAACAATTTTTATTGACAAACGAGGGAAGAAAGTAAGCAATACAACATTACAACAACTGTCATTTAAAAAAAAAATTATCGTAGACTAACAACGCGGTTTTGGGTTGTGTAGAAAATGGAATGGATAAAACGAAATCGAAATATGAAATTAAAGGACAAATATCCTGCATGCGAATTAACCAAAAGACTAAATAATATAAATTTAAACCATAGAGTCTGAAATTGAGGGATTTTTTGCACACATGTTTAGGATTAGGGTTCCGGTTAAAAGTCTGCGGTTTTCTATTTTTCCTATTACTTTTTTATTATTATCGATGATGAATTAATTACCCTTTTTCGTCGTTAAGCATGCGCGAAACCCTAACCTTAATTTCCCCTTTCTATCGTTTAAAAAAAAACTATACCATTTTGTCTTTTGGTCAATTCGAATGCCGGTTGTTTGCCCTTTACTTCCATATTTCGATTTCGTTTTATCCATTCCATTTTTTACAAAACCCCAAAACACGTTGGTCTTCGACAAATTTTCGTATTGTACGTTTGTTGGTTTGTTTTTTTTTTAAATCGTAGTTTGTCATGTTTTGCTTACTTTCTTCTCTTGTTTGCTAATCTTTTAATGCTTATTACGATTTTTTTTAAATTAAAGTTAGCGACTAAGAATTTTTCCTAAACAAATTAACCGAGGACTAAAAGGAATATTCACAACGTGGAGATGAATAATGGATTGTCATATGCAATGAATAATAATTGTGGATTTCGACTTGTCCATCCGTTAGTCCGTCCTACTCTTAGGTTTTATTTATGTTTTTATTCATTATTTAACCCTAAAGAAGCGATATATCGGCCCTGGTGACTTAAGGCAAATGACAAACACATAACGATATTTCAACCTTCACCTTTGGACCCTGACTTGGCAATATTACCAAGTAGTCACTTAGAGCCGTTCTATTAAAAATATATATTAGAGTCAAAATGTCAGTTTTTTTTTGTCTTTGGGTACTAAGACCGATATCGATCCCTTAGGGTCGAAAGGGTTAAGGAAGATCATAAGTAGTCCACACTCCACCTCCTCCACCACCACCATCCATCACCACGCACTCCACTAACAGTAGGGTATTGTTCAAATGAATTCTTTTATGCATTAAAGTTAAACGTTGAAAGAACATTTAAAATGCAAACCAAGTTTTAAACAAAGTATTTAGTTGACCAACAATCCAAATATAGCATAACCAATAAATTTAGACTCACTAAAAACCACTACTTCGTTTTGCAACAACAACTTGTTCTCAGACTCGACAAAAAAAAAAAACACTGACACATTAATCCAGGGGTTTTCAAACTTGTGGTCCGCGGACCACAGGCGGTCCGCAAGAAGAAGATAGGGGGTCCGTGGATTATCTCATCACGTGTAATTCAAAGTATAAATTTTCAATGTCTGGATATTTATTTTTACTTATTAATGTTCCTAAATGACA
>JAUZSX010352105.1:0-10075 GCA_034780655.1 Idiosepius hallami
TAGATAGATTGATTTATTGAATGATAGATAGATAGATAGATAGATAGATAGATAGATAGATAGATAGAGTGATTTATAGATATGTGTCCCAGTTTTATATATTTTTTCTCATCACCCCTTTTTTTATTTGCTTATGTCATTTGCCATCATGACTTCAGTAGTCTTTGAGACATATCTAGTAGAATTAATTTTGGTCTGTTGAGATCGTTTATTCTCCCTTCCTTTCTTTCTTTCTTTAGTGTATGTTCGGTCATGTTTTGAAAAAGGCTTAAATAATGGAATATTATTTTTATTGGTCAATCGGAGAGCTTTGCCCTAATACCTCCTGACTTTAAATAAACCGCCATTGTTAAATATTGGAAAAGGAAGCTAAATTGAATCACACGTGGGATTTTTATTCAACAAAATTCTTTGAGTGATTGCCATCTTGGATTAATACCAAAATTTATAAAATCTTGGACTTATTTAATTTTCATTACCAGGACTAATAATATCTTTGAATTTATTTAATATTTACTAGGATTAATAATATCTTTGGATTTACTTCATTCATATCAGGATTAATAATAATGTTGATAGCGATATTTTTTTTCAGTTTCTCCTTCAGTTTTATTTAGGATTGCCAATAGAGCCCCAATCAATTTGTATTTCTGTAGTCTTCATGCAGTGCCGCGCTTAGCCAGATAGTGGCCCCGACGCAGAATGTGCCCTGCGGCCCATTTATCATAAAAAAGGCCTCTTGCAGTCTCTCAACATACTAGAGGCTTCGATCACAGACCATATAGACATACACAAATTGAGATAGACGGACAGAGACGGACAGTAAGACAGCGAGATGGGTTGATAGATGTATATTATGATTAATAAGTTTGATAATTATTTTCTAGTTAATCCTAAGAATTAATTACTTTGGTAGGTTTTTGCTTACACAAGATCTAAGGGGCCAAGGAGCCTTGCGGCCCCTTGGGAGCTTGCACCCTTCCGTAATTGCAGGGTCTGTTGGGGCTCTAAGCACGGCCCTGTGTTCATCTTTCATATTGCCCTCTGCCCCATGACTGGCTCTTCGTACTTACTTATCTTTTAGGTCTCTTTCATTTTCACTCTAAGTTTACTTTTTGGCATGTCTTTTCTTCCTCCTTCGTGATTATCGTATCAGACCTTCTTGTCTGAATTGTAATACTAGTTTCTATTTTTACTTGGGAAAAGGGGTGGTGGTTATTTTTAAGAAACAGTTAAAATCATGATATAATTTACTACAATCTGAGAAAGCTGGAGAGGAATTGTATTTCGTACATACTTGATTTGACGGCCTTACGTTCTCAAATTCGGGGCTGACAGTGATTTACGATGTTGGAAGATTTTTTTTTTCAACAGGCCCCGAATTAATCTTACCCTGTTCATTTCTTTTTACGCCACTGTCAACGTCCTGGTTGCCGATCCATTTCCATCTCCTCCTGAGCAGTTCCTTTTCTTGAAAAATCAATTTCTTGAAAGACGGAGCTTTAGCTGATCAAATTTATTCATAAATTCTGCTCGCGTAGACTCTCCAAATGCCAAATATGGTATTCGTTTATATACTGTTGGTTACGTCATGCTCGAAGGCCTACGGAATCGACTGATACTGAACCAAGCTTTTTTTCGCCATCCCTGATCGCCTAAATGATGTTACAGAATCAGTATGCTGGTACGTATGTCGAAGTCCCACGGGATATTATGACTTTTATTTTCTTGTCCAGTTTCAGCTTTGAACTTGAACAATTTGGTTATGTCTAGAATCTTCTTCACTGCTCCCAGGAGATAATTTTCTCAATCCAGTCATACTTGTCTCAACAGTCTTTCAATCACTCTATCTTTGTTTTCTGGGAGGGAGGTTGTCATAATTTTTTCTTTTTTATTTTTCTTGTCTCAATTTTTTTTTCTTTTTTTTTAATTGCGGAGAGGAATTATTGGTACCCAAATAAATGCCATCGGATTTGCAAAAAGGATATCTTGTTTGGGCCTGTTATGGCAACTAGATATGTCTTGTTAAGAACCTAAAGATATGTAAGCATAATACCGTGTCTAAATGGAAATAATTAATATAAAAAGTAGATAATAAACTTGTCAGCAGTTCATTGCAACAGTTTACTAATCAATAAAATCCGATAATTATTAAGTATAAATGTATATGTAGGTTTAATTGGTAGATTTTTCTCATATTTCTCATCTCGTGGGGCTACGAATAAAGGCGTCGATTTTATAAAGATTTGATTTGGCATTATCTGAAGGTGTGGGTTCAATCCCGTCCTTAACTGATAGCTAAAGCTTTTCCTTTAATGAACTGTATTTGCATGAAAGTAATGCAACCGAAAAGCTAGTAATAGCACTTGAAATAGAGAATATCTTGTTTGGGCCTGTTATGACAACTAGATATGCCTTGTTAAGAACCTAAAGATACGTAAACATAATACCGTATCTAAATGGAAATAATGATATAATAATACCCATTTCAATCTTTCTATGGTTTTTCTATAGATTTCATTCTCATATCCAGATGTGTGTTCTAAGTCTTAAAAAGTATAGTTATTAAGGCGTGGATTCAATCCCAAATACACTTTAATAAAGGCAAAGCTTTAGCTATCAGTTAAGGACGACAAATTCTTTCACATGATACTGCTTTAAACCGTACAATATATTTTGTCTTTTCGTTAACCTGTTATAATGTAATCATTTACATGCACTCATACCATCTATACCTTTTTATGCAAATAACATTTTATATATATTTGCCTAATAACATGTGTAAATATTTATGTGTGATTTGTAACCGACTCCACAAACATTGCGTTTTTAGACATTCATTTGATGGAATAATGGCTCCATGTAATTTGTGTGATAAAGTGGAACTAATAACCGGAAAAAAACAAAATAAAAATCAACCATTTTTGACAACTAGTGTGATGGTTTCATTTTATAACTCATTCGATTATTTTAAAAATGTTGAAAAAGTGTATATATACTAAAAATTTACACATACTAATATCCCACACCTATATATGCGAAGACATTTACAAATTTTATATCATATTAGTTACTATATCTGTGTAATTTGGTACTGACATTTTCCAGATGAGAGACTGAAAATCAGTCAAATTTTCCGTGCGTGCTGAACAATTTACAAAATACAGCTAAAAGTTTAGACGATATTAGATTAATCACGTTTCCTTTTCAGCATCTTTTTCTTATTTTGAATTATCATTTATATCTGTTGCGAAAGGGGGACTGATAGGAAGGAGTATGTGCGTCCTTCGTAGAAGTATCAGTCCTTTGCTAGCTTAATTGTGTGTACTGTAGTAAGTATTGCTGCTGGTTTTATTAACTGACGGGGGAGGTAGATCAGGAACTTGCGTCCGTGTCTTTGAAGTGTAGACTCCCACTTAAGTAGTCTCTAGTTCAAACCTGACGAGTTACCGGCTAGTCGCAAACCTCCCTGTGACTTCCTGTTGGCACCGGAAGTGTCGCAAAAGACGCTATGTCGTAACAGTCTGCTGTTCTTCTTTTTTCCGGTCGGTATTCAAACCCAAAAATTACATTATTATTACTAAACTCTTAAATAACTCAAGCTAGAATAATTTACGGTAATTTAAGTAAACATATTTTGCTTTTATTTGCATATAATGGCATATCATGAGTATTTCGGATGTGTCTCGTTATTTCAGGGTTAACATGGATTATAACATGTTTAATATATTTTAAGCTTGGTGTGACATAGGTCTGGATATTATTAATCTAAAAACGTTTTGCTGGGAATAATAATAGACAGTAGTAAAGAGCCATTAAAGTAGTCTTTGAGCAATATTGAATTACAATGTTGTGAGATTATAATTATAACTACTAATATTTTTCATTATTTTTTCTTAGGCTTTCACTTGTAGGGAATTTATTTTCGACAATAGTAATACACAACTATTTTTTTGGATTGTTGTCTTCATTGTACTCATTGTTACCTCCACATAGTTCTATTCCGTAGTTGATACGGAATGAAACAAAACTAAGTAAATAACAAACCTAACTGAAATAATATCCTTCTAAAAGAAATAAGCGTACTCTCTAAAATATAAATCAACAAGTACAACCTTGTGCCTCCCCCAAAAAAACTAAAACCTCGATATTAGTTTAAAAACTATCAAAATCAAAAACATCCTGAATAGCATATAATTGAATTTATCAATAGAGAACTCCTCCCTGATAAAAAAAAACTCCAACATTCAGCTTAACAAAACAAATGACCCAATACAACAACAAAAATAATATTAAATGAATAAACATAAAAAATTATCTCTAAAACCTATAAGACCTTTATTAACCAGAAAAGCTTGACAGGTCGTTAAACCCAATCAAACCAAACCAAACCAAATCAAGAAAGATAACTATGTCCTTTAATGACAAATATTCAAAACGCAGTTAGCTTTTAAGTATATTGTGAATTTATTTATATTTAAAGAAAAAATGCGCACATATGTGTTCATACGTTCGTGCAAGTCTTATCTACGATCTAAATGTCAGGCATTTAATTTCGGATTCATGACTCTACAGTCACCGCAGGAGAAATTCTAAGGATTTAACACACTAAACGACTAAATATGTACCAAGGAAGAATGTATTCTAATTGAACTCATTCAACTGGTAAATATTTATGATATCCAGTCCTCAGGAGATGTTCCTGCCACGTTTACTAACAAAATAAATCAAGAAAAAACAGATAGACAATAAAGAAAATATAATCGTAATGAGCGCCATATAATCGTAATGGACGCCATTACCAAAGCTAAGAGCAAAAATCCATATGCATAATTAATACTATATGAGAACCGTATGTTTAAAAAGAAGTTATTTACCTGCTTCATAAATTTCGTTCGAAGCTTGATTAAATTCATTCAGTTATAAATATTCATTTCATAATGAGATAATCCAAAACCTCTATTTTAAAGGCAGGTAAATTGGTTTGGGCAAGCGTCTGTCGAAGCCGACAATGCTATAGAGATCGAACTATGGCATCTTGACACATCTGGACACCGTGTGACCAGTGCTGACGGTGGTGCTTCATCCACCTATGCTGTTTTATTTAAATGTTTAATATTGTTCCTGTTTTGGAAACTGATGCAAATACAAGTGTTCTGTTAGAAAAATTATATTAACACAAACTGTTATGTTTATTTTTTTAAGGCTTTGTAATTTTGAAATTAACTTTATTATTCGGACTTTTGTCCTCATCTTAGTAGGCTTCTTTTTTATCTTTCTACACTATGTTTCGGCCTAGTGTTCCTCATGCCGTCTTCAGGTGTTTTTAACCGTAACCTCGTCAATGAATCCTCAGTGATCACTGCCTTCCATAGTCTATCGAACCACGTTTTGTAACCATTAAATCCCTCTGGCCGCCTCGGGTAGGAATTGAAACCGCTATCTTCCGACAATGCTTACCTAGAACCGTAGTTACACCAATGCCTCTATCCGCTGCGCCACGTGCCTCGGAGCACAATGAAGTTTGGATCTGTTAGTATTATAAATCTAATTTTTTTTTCTAATCAACTCACTAGGCTCAAACGTAGTGAAGAATCATCAAAAAATCTACTAAGATGAGGACAAAAGTCCAAATAATAAAGTTAATTCCTAAAACACAAACTGTATATTGAAAATGATCAAAAACATCTGGAAAATTCGTTGTTTTATGTGAAACTAGATGGTATTATAAGAATGGTAAATTTGTGGAGTTTTTGTTATTTATTTTTTATTTTATTCTGTCAGAATCTAAGAAATATACATTTTTTTTTTAATTTCGTATTTTCCAAGGGCTACAAAAATAGCAAGGAAATATTTAAATAATTACACGGATTAATTTAAAACGTGAGTGGAATACGACACGATATTACTTTATGATTATATATTAATAATACAGTTAACATTTTATTATTGTAATATATAACAGAGCGTTAAACATATAACTCAACAAGGCAATAAATACATTTCGGTGTGCTTGTGTTATTATGTCACTGTGTGCGTGCGAGCCTGTGTCTATTTATGTTCGCAAGTGTGTGTGTGTGTGTGTGTGTGTGTGTGTATGTGTGTGTGTGTGTGTGTGTGCGTGTGTGTGTGTGTGTGCGTGTGTGTGTGCACGTGTGAGTGTGATTTTTAAGTCCTTATTTTTATATCATCACCTTATTGTTCATTTTTCTAGCAAATATATTTATGGAATTAAAACGATTGATATATATTACAACAAACCATATGAATGAAATAAGATGAGTGTAATGTACAATAAAAAAAAAAACGCTAGAGATTGAAAGTTTATCAAAAAAAGATTATAAAGTATCTGAAACTTAAAATTATTACGGCTCTTCCTTTTTTCTTAACTTACAGGATCCCAGTTTTGATCGAGTTTTTCTTTTATATTAGAATAGAAATATGTGAAATATATAATATTAGAATAGAAATGTGTGAAGTACATTATATAAGAATAGAAATGTGGGAAGTATATAGTATTAGAATAAAAATGTGTGAAGTACATTATATTAAAATAAAAATGTGGGAAATATATAGTATTAGAATAAAAATGTGTGAAGTACATTATATTAAAATAAAAATGTGAGAAGTACATTATATTAGAATAGAAATATGGGAAGTATATTGTATTAGTATAAAAATGTATCTTATGCCAGGGTTAATCCCCAAATGAATTAAATCCAAAATAATTATTTTCTTAAGCTATTGTGAACAATAATAAATAGAATATTAATCCAAAATAATTGATTTTTAAACAAGATAAATCAAAAATCCAAAACACGTCAATATTGCTGAGTTTTGCATTAACATGTCGTTCGAGTGACTAGCTCCGGGAGCACCACGCACGGCCATATAAAATCGTAGAAATCTTCACTTCATCATTAGGGATTGTTATTATTATTATTATTATTATTATTATTATTATTATTATTATTATTATTATCATCATCATCATCATTATTGTTATCATTATTATTATCATTTGAGGGGAGAAATTGAAACAAAATTTTTAAAATGTAATCCTACTTTTCATAAATTAAACAGGAAAATTTTATCGTAAAAAATAGATGGATGTTTAATTTTATTTATATAAAAAAAAACTATTTGTCATTAAATATTTCATAATATATTTTTAGTCGATAATTTTCAATTAGTTTTTTTAAAATGGAATTTTTAAAAATAAAAAAAGCATTTATAAACAGATTTTTCAAAAAAAAAATATGTTTCGTTCAAATAAAAACTTGGCATTTAGAACTTAAATTGTTTTCAAACTAGACCTCTCAATTCATTATATTTTTTTTTTAATTGTTATCAGATAATTATTTCTAAATGACAAACAGATCTTACGTAAAATTTTATTTTTGTATGGTTGAATTCTTTTTAAAGAAATTCAAAATCCTTCCTCCAATAATCTAATTGTCTGAAAAATCTTTTTTTAGTACGTAAGAAATAGTAACGACCAAAATCATTTCCATATGGAAATAATTTGTTTAGTTTTTTTTATCTTCAAGTTTAATCCCTTTTGTCAATTTTGGGTCGATAGACATGAAATCAGACCAGGGGAATGTATTTTGATTGCTTTTTAGTAGAAAATTTAGCAGCTATGGGGTAAAAATTGAAAGATTGAAATGTTGCGGTCTCTGTCAATTTTAGGTCGATGCATTTGAAATTTTATACTCGGATTATTTGGATTTTTCTAAATGGCGTTGAGTCGAAAACACTGCTCAAAGTTTAAAATCACAAAAACACTTATCAAATTGAACACAAAATCGAGCATCAAAACATTCAAACAAGCGAAATTTGAGAATTAATCTTTTTCTTGTTTTGTTTTTTTTTCAACTTTTGTCGCGTTCGAAAATGATCGAAAATTCAAAAAAAAAATTTCCAAATAAAGTTTAACATAATAATTAAAAAAAGATGTAATTTAAAAAAGAAATTAAATGATTCAATAAAATTTTAGATCATGTATACAGACAGATGCAACTGTTTAACAAAGAACCTGGACAAATACCTAATTTACGATGTAAGTGAAAAATGAAAGAATCTGATTCAAGGTTTCACACACAAATGCACAAATTAAGGAACAAAGAAAGAGTGGAAGCAAAATCTTTTATACATACGGAAGTTCAAAGAGTACTGGCAACTGACAATCATAGAAATACATTCTCGTTGATTCAGCATCTAAATCCCGAAGCAACAGACATAATTTGATACACTCACCTTTGCATGAGTCAGTGACCATATTTAATTTTTGATTGTTGAATCGAAGCTTTTGTTAGGTTTTTGAAATCAGTGGTTGAACTGCCATTAGCAATAATTTCTATAATTTACTCGATTTTCGATGATATTTTCTAAGTCTATCATTGTTAAAGATGTGTATAGGATAAGGCTCACGAAATGTTTTAAAAAAACTTTTAGAATCTTTTGTTTGTTTTTCTTATCCCTCTATTTACTAGACCCTCTTTTTCTCTGATTGAAACCTGACAATAACCTAGAAATATTCAGTTATTTCTCTTGTATTTCGCCATTTATTTTAGAGTTTTTTGGGGGGCTTTTTTGCAGATAGAATTTATTGTTTGAATGCATGTTAATTTATAGTTTACATTTATATATGTATGTATGGGCAGCGACGGTGTAGCATTGGTATAAGCTCGGACCCTGGAATCGTATTACGCGAGTTCAAATCCAAGTCAAAACCATTACATTCAACTTTAGCTGTCTCGGGAAGATGGGGCTAGTTAACTCGGGAGAGCAGCTCATCTAGGTGTAGGGTAACACCGAATGTAAAAAGTCCGGGTAAGAGCATGTAAAAATGGCCTTGTGCCAAACTTGGGTTGATGCTCACCAAGTAAATTTAATATATGTATATATATATACAGTGTCTTGCAAAAGTAATGAATACATTGCATTTTTTTGTAATTTCTACCCCTAAATATTGGTTTGAATAGTAATAGGAATATACTGACCAAATTTCAGGTAAAATCTTGAACCCTAAGTAGAGTTATGAAGAAAAATGTAATGTATTCAATACTTTTACGAGGCACTGTATATCAATGTATTATCAAATATATCCATTTTTCATCCATCCAAATATATAACCTTTGACGTTGACTGGTTGAATTCATTACAAGAATACATGACGCTGTGTGTGGTTCAAAATTATGAAATAACTGTTAAGATAAAAGATTTCCTAGCAACGCTGTGAATCCCTGCTGGAATTACAAAATAATTCATTTTACTTTCTGTATGTATGTCTGTCTGTCTCTCTCTCTCTTTCTGAAACACGAGCGTATATCCAAACAAATATATATACTGTTAGAATCATATCCTCTGGTATTTGTATATATTTTGATATGATTGTGTGTTGCGTATTTTTCTATCTGCATCGAGATAGAAAAATACGCCATTTTTCTATCACGAAAAGTGAAAGGAAAAAAAGAAATCATAAAATAAACTACTTGAAATATATTCATAAGTTTACTGAAGAAACATTGAGTTTTATCAATCTCAATTTTCTTTTCTTTTCAGCTTATGTCAATATTTTTTTTAAAAATCAACCAATGAAAACCATTAAGGAGATGGAGACATGATCACCTTCTCAACAGTAAAAGTTGGATTTATGCTGTATACTTGGTCGAGCACCAAATCAAGTTAGGTACAAAATAAGTTTTACGTACTCATTACATTCCCGTAAATTCTAGAACCAGTTATGTCCTTAACCTACAAGATATACTCACATCGAGTTGACAGACCATATCTTCGAGGTCTGAGAATCACTGCTGTCTTTGATTTAAATGAGTTACTTCCCAAGCTAATTACCTTCACCGCCCGTGTCACTTAAGTGAACCTTATGGTTTTAACTAAGATTTGTACTAGTATCTTCTCTTCTTGGCAGTCACTCGTGGTCGAGTATGACTGTCCTCCGTTTTAGTGCCTGTGGATCCTTTCGGGAAGACGCTTGTGTGTGATGTCTTTTAACGTGGGGAGACTGATGCACCTGCAGTCACCACACGGCCCCTTGGCAGAGGAAGACCTG
>JAUZSX010352116.1:0-10074 GCA_034780655.1 Idiosepius hallami
GTAGTGTAATAACATCAAAAAAATACCTACTAAGATGAGGACAAAAGTCCGAATAATAAAGTTAATACCTAAAATACCTATTTTTCCCTTAATTTACCTCCCTTACACCGTTTTTATTATTTAGGTTTTTGTCTATTTCTAGTTATTTTCTCTTCTTTTAATTTAGACACCCTAAAAAATATTGTACCTGTTTGTTTTTATTTGTTAGGTTTAATGATGGAACGCTTAAAAAAGAAGAAAAAGAAGGAGATGTCAACCTAAGTGGTTGGTTGAATAAAACAGATATAAGTTGATATTTAAAATTCAATTTTAATTAAATTCCAAAGCATTAATAATAATATCATAGTAATAATAAGTCTATATACAAAGAAGAATTACTCCCCTTTAAACATAAAAATAAGCTTTTTATTTCTTTTATACCGATAAACATCGAAATATTCAATAAACTAGACGAATAATTTCTAAGGTAAGTGAGCTCTTTTTGCTTATCTAATTTGCTAAAAGAATTATTTTTAGAATTATTTGAAAAAAAATATAGAAAGGAAAAACAGCCTTGGTTTAATTGAGCTGACTGTGACTGATGGATGATTCTACAGGTGATTTTATTTTTGGGCCAAGTAAAAAAAAATAGCAATAAAAAGTATAAATATCTTTAATGCATGTAAAAACAGTTATGTATAAATCATTAGTAAAAAAAAATTAATTTAACCCTTTAGACCAACATAAAACAAAAAACAAAAAAAAAAGACACCGATTTTGCTTTAATATTGTTCCTCTTATATAAGGACCCTATGTGACTTCTTGGTAATTTTGATAAGTCGGGGTTCAAAGGAATAAGAGAAAATTCATTAAAAAATAAAAACCGGAAGCCACACATTGTTTTGTTGTTTTTTTTTTAGCCGTATTTTTCAAACTTTTTCAAAAATCTGTCAAAAACCAGCTTTTTTTATCAGATGTTGGAAAAAATCTCAGTGGCGTAGCAAGGGAGGGCCGGAGGGTGCCCTTCTGCCTCAGGCGGCACATACCAGGGGGCGGCATTTTGAGGGGGTTAAAAAAGATAACAAAATAGATAAAGCTAACAAAAAAAAATAAAAAAATTTATAACCAAAATAAGTTTTTAAGGTTGTAGCTTGTTTTATGTTTTATGTGCGTAATAATACTGTTTTTAAACGGATTTTTAAACTGTATCATCAGTCCAATTAAAATAAATATTCTAACTTAAAGATGATTAGATCTTTGATTGTAGTTCAATAGAAATAGATATTTTTAGGCCTTTTTGCAATTTCGAACGTTAACAAATTATCAGTGATTTGAGGGGTGTTGTTCTTACGACCGCCCCGAGCGGCAAAAACTGTTGGTAGGCCACTGCAGTAATGGCAATTGTTTCCCAGTTACGGTTGTCATTCCCTTATCTAGGGTTGAACTCCCTTTAACCCTACAAGTAGTGTAAATTTCAGACGATGGTTTTTAGCACTGAGTAATATCTTATTTGAGAGAAGGAGAGATATACTTTTTTTTTATATTGAGTTAGTTGAGATAAGATTATGGAATAATGAACACTGAAAATATATCTCTCTCAAAAATTACCAATATTCCTTTAAAATTAAGGAACACTTAAAAAACAACCGTTTTTTTTTAAACTACATGATACCATCATAAGTTATATTTGTTGTAGTTGATGATCGAGTTTGAAATTACAAAAGACACCGATCAAAATGAGCTCAAAAGGAGCATCAAATCCTCCGCGAGCAACTTATCATTTAAAAAAAAAATACTTATTAAAGATTAAAACTTGTATGTTTTGGGCCGCGACGGTGGAGCTGGAGCATTGGTAAAAGCGCGGGCTCTGAAATCGTATAACGCGAGTCAAAAACCATTTCATTCACTTCGGGCAGATGGAGAAGCTCGTTAACTCGGGAGAGCAAGCAATTCATCTTGGTGAAGGACAACACTGAATTCAAAAAGCCCTGGGACATAGAGCACGTAAAAATGGCCTTGTGTCTAACTTAGTTTGGTGCTCTACCAAGTAAATATGATATATTTGTGTGTATGTGTGTGTGTGTGTAGAGTGACATTGCTCTAGTGCTCAATATCAGTGAGAGCATGTTTATTAGGTAAGGGTAGAGACAGAGTCAACGGCTTTTGGTAACTGTCAGTTTCTCGCCTGTGCGGTCATCATGTGTGTATGTGTGTGTATGTGTTGTTTAATTCTTCGTTAAAAAACACTTCTTTCTTTATTTCAAGAACTAAAAAAAACCTTTTCGTCACCAGAAGCCAGAGCCAAATTCTAATTACCAAGTTACCTCCCTTCTTTTAATAAGCTGTGATGTTACATAATATCATTTACAATCCTGCTGTCTTGTTCTCATCATGATCACATTGAGCCTCATACTGCACACTAGCAAGCAGCATCTTCGAACGGATTGGATTCTTTGAAGAGAGCTCTGCTGCTACTCTGCTGTGCAACAAAAGTCTCGACTTTAGACGAGTTGGCAACTCAATCCTCCCCGGTCTGACTATTAGCTGCTTTCTTTGCTTACCATAGGTTGTTGGCAGATTGGACTTTTTAAAGACAAAATTGAATTATTTGGACTTATTTTACAGGAGTTTGGCTTCAAAATTTATATTTTGGCTTTTTAATTAAATTTAGTTGTTTTTTTTTTTGTTTGTTTTTTTTAAATATTTTACAGTATTACATTTTATTTCATTACTATCAACTTTTCAACTTGGTAATTTTCAACCTGCACAGTGGCCACAGTGCACTTGCACCTCAGTAAATCTACGGTTTGAAATAATTTTTTAAATAATTTTTTTTGATTATAGACTTTTAATTTTTTTGAAACGTAAATCGTCGTTACATTACAAAATTTTAATTTGGCATTTTGAAATATATATATATATATACATATATATATAGATAGAATATATATATGTATATATATATAGAATCATTTATATTGTTTTGGCCTCACCAAGTAAATATCATATTGTTTTGGCCTCCTTTCGTTATGGTTTGAATTTTTACGCCTTTTCTTGTCTGGTGACCCTGGCCTCCTACCCTCCTCCAATTTTGCAATATGCACTGACTGCTCACAGCTCCTGAATTGAACGCTCTGCTATTGGTATAGTACGCAATAACACCTAACAGTACCTCGTCAGCTCTGTGCTGTCTGTGTGCTTACGTTATATGTTGACACCGGCTTAATACTGTTTAAACACAGGGGAATATCTTTTACTGAATAAAAAGGGTAAACAAACCGATTGGTAACCAGTGCCGGCCGCCCGCCGCCGTGCTTCCACTTAGCGGCTCTGTCGCAGAATGCGCCGTGCGGCCCCTTTACCATAAAAAGACAAGTTGCCCCTCATTCAACATACTGGAGCCAGTGGAGCATTATTACATACATATACAAATATATATATATATATATATCGAGAGAGACAGACGGAAAGAAAGATGGATAGATGTCTATTTAAGGTTTGATAATGATTTTCTAATTGATCCTGACAATTAATTATTTTGGTATTTTTTTTTGCATTACAATCTGTGAAGCCAAGAAGCCTTGCGGCTTCAAGGGAGCTTCTTGTCTTGTACCCTTCCCCCGGCAATTGCAGGGTCTGCGGGGTTGCGGGGCCCTAAGCAGTGGAAGCACGGCTTTGTTGGTAACAATACTTATTCAAACAGGTTTCATTAAAAAGAATTTTATTTTTTATTTTTAAGTCAATTAAAAAATTTAAAAAAATATTTATATATATGAAATAAAATAAAATAAGGCCAAATTACAATTTTTATATCTATTTATTTATACTAAATGTAAAAATAAGATAAAAAATACTTGAATTGATTTTTTCCAACGCCTATTTTTTTTTCCAAAATCATAAGCCCCACTAAGGCTTTATAGTTCAAGGTTTAGGTTTACGCTTAAAACAAATTAGGTCTTTAATAAAAAATTATTTTAAAAATATATTCCAAAACATAGATTTACTGCAGGTTAAAAAATATCCAAGTTAAAAAGTTGATAATAATAAAAAAATAAATAAAAATAGAAAATAAAACTGAAAAATTAATAAAAGCCAAATTTTAAAAAAGGGCAAAAAAATATGAGGTCTAACTGACTGCTAAAAAAAGAAAGTCAGATTACTCAAATTTGGCTTTAAAAAGGCGAACCAGGCAGGCAGGCACCCTTCGGAAAGAATTCCTATTTTATGCCTCCTGCCTCCTGTGTGGGCAGATATGACGTATCCACGATTCCATCCTTCTCAACAGGCGTCGTCCATGTTTTGTTGAAGGAATTCTAATAGTAGTTTTGGTCGTCATAGTAGCAAAGAGAGTGCTAACTAGCAGTTTTGTGTGTGTGTGTGTGTGTGTGTGCTGTCTGCAGTCTGTGAGAGCTCTGTGGTGTGCATTTTAAGGGATTAATAAAGTCGATTTAAAATTTTATTTCTTTGAAAATTGTTTGAGATGAAACTTCTTCATATTATTTATGTGTTAATAATTAATTAATTTTGCAGATTTTTGAAGAACTATAATGATTATTAAAGCCCGCAAAATAAATTTATCGATTTAAAATAAAATATGTTACCCTTTAAAACTTTATTTTTTCACTGATTCATCGACTCGATTACGGAAATAGATTTAAATACATGTTTATTTTGGTCGTCATACCCAGTCAGTGGGCATTCAGCAGTAGTAGTGAGTGAGTGTGTACGCATCAGCAACAAGGAAGGCACGCCATGCGGCTATAACTAACTACTAGTCTATCCCTTCCTGTCCTCCTCTTTTCGTCTCACTGCTGATCAAAATGCACCATCACCAATATGATGACGCTACTCACTGTGCACCTCACCTCACCTGGAATCAATGAAACAATACAACAACACTTGTGGAAGAAGCCTGGGTCTTTGTTTACAGTATTGTCAGTTTTCATTTTTGGTACTTTCAAAAACCAAGAAAGAAAGACTCTTCAAAGTTGAACAAAGCGTTTTTCTTTTTACCCTTTCTTCATCTTTTTTATTTCCTTTATCTTTCTTCTTTTTCTGTCTTTTTCTTTTACTACTATCTTTTTTTCTTTCTGTCTTCTTTGTCTTTATTCCTTCTAAAAAAAAGAGTTTTTACAACAGTTTTAATTAAAGTAAATAAATAAATAAATAAATAAAAATCTCTGTATCAATAATAAATCCATTTAATTTGAAATTAATTTTTTTAATTGAAAATTTTCGTAAAAATATTAGCGACCCCAAAATATAGAAATATTAAAAAATGATATTGTATAAAAGAACTAATAGACAATTAATTATACGACTAACAACGCATTAAGTATTTCACATTCAACAAAAAGCAAGAGTTTATCATTTTTTTTAAATTTATAAATTCAAAAGGGATTTATTGCATAAAAGATATGATAATAATCAGACGAACAATGACACGTGGCAGACGAGAGAGAGAGAGAGAGAGAAAGAGTGAAAGAAAGAACATATAGAGATAGAATAGAGAAAAAGAGAATAATAATACAGAGCTTAGCTATAAACCGGGCCAGTTCGTGCTTATAGCCCCCGCAGAACCCGCAATTGCAGGCGGGGGCGCAACCTCCCTAGGGGCTTGCAAGTAATGAACGCAAAAAATTACCAAAATAATTAATTATTGGGATCAACTAGGAAAATCATTATCACACTTATATTATATTTACTTGGTGAGCACCCACCAACCCAAGTTTGGCACAATGCCATGTTTACGTGCTCTTACCCGGGCTTTTTACATTCGGTGTTACCTTTCACCTAGATGAGCTGCTCTCCCGAGTTAACGAGCCCCATCTGCTCGAGGCTGCTAAAGTGAAAATAAATGGTTTTGACTGGGATTTGAACTTGTGTAATACGATTCCAGAGCCCGAGCTTTTATCAATGCTCTACCGTCACTGCCCGAAATATTATATATATATATATATATATATATATATATGGCCTGATAATTTTAAAATAAACTTAATTTATATAAATTTTTTAATAATGTGAAATAATGCAAAATGAAAGCAAAGCTGATAGACATAGAGAATCAATAATTCAAAGACATAAATAATCTAAAAAACAAACCAAAACGAAATAAAATACAATCAATATTTGGATGTCTATTTCACATCATTCTCCAGGGTTCAACATTCAATGTACATCATTGATTTTTAATCAGATATTGTTAAACTTCAAACATTTTTTTGCAATACTATTTTATATACACAGTCAGCACAGTCCATTCCGAGGGGTGTTCCATCAAATCATTATTGAAGATGGAAACAAATTAGGAATTAAAATTCTTAATTTATTAAACAGATTCAAAAGTTGTGTTAAAAGTTTTCCATAGGTATGGCAGGTTGATTTTTTAATTATACCCTTCGCGACATTAAAACTAGTTTTTTATGCGAAATAACAAATATTAACTGGTATTGTTTTGTTTTTGTAATTAAAACAAAGAAAAACGAATTGAAAACAACAAAAATTATTTAAATTTTTGAACTGATGGTGAGAAAAAAAAATATTGAAAAACTACAAAGGTTATTGAATTGAAAAATTTTTTAAAAAATTTTTTATAAACAACTCTTTAATATTTATTGAAAAAATGTTTACTTGAAATAATGAGAGCAATGAAAAGTGAATTTATTTTCTTATTCATAATGTAATCAATGTTTTAATCAAAGGGAAGGTATCAAATGTCTGCCATCTTCTGTCATACCTAGATGGGTCACTGATGACTCTAGCTAAGGTTAAGCTTTAGGTGTATGACCAGTCTGACTAGCGCCCACCTCTTCAATCGGTCCTGTGTCAAATTCGTAATTTTTAACAAATAAATATAATATTTCATAGAGAAACTATTTGTCGATGAAAATATTTTGCATTTTTTAATACCGTTTTACTCGTTTGTTTTAACTATTTAGATAAATGTATGATGCTGTTCACTCTCACAACTGTAAAGATTACTATTACTGTTAAATTCCAATGAACAAATAGTTGATTTTTTATTTATATAACACATGGAAATGGACTACAGTAATTATTAGAATTACAATTATAGTTAAACTCCAATACTCAAAAAGTTGACTTTTTCCTTACACATGAAAATATGCCACTACAATTCTTACCATTATTGTTAAACCCCACTACTCGAAAAGTCGATTTTTTCTTTATATAACACATGGAAATATGCCACTACAATTCTTACCATTATTGTTAAACCCCACTACTCGAAAAGTTGATTTTTTCTTTATATAACACATGGAAATAGGCCACTGTAATTCTTAATATTATAGTTAAACTCCGATACACAAAAATTTCATTTTCTTCTTATATAACACATGGAAATGGACCACTGTAATTATCACCATTCCAGTTAAACTCCAGTATTGGAAAAGTTAATTTTCCCATTATATAACTCATAGAAATGGGCAGCTATTAGAATTTTAATGGAACCATTAGGACAGTCACTAAAAGAGTTGCCAATTTGCCAATGTTCCTCATTCTTCCCTAGAATCAGTCTCTACTGACATCTTTAAGTCAAAGACTTCATGACATTTCCTTCCTGTCTTTTTCTTTCTTTCCCTTTCAGAAAACTAGTCTAAAAAATCATTTTATTCGGAATTCACACTCATTTGTGTCAAATACCATATTATATATATATATATATATATTTTCTGGGCAGCGAAGGTGGAGCATTGGTAAAAAGCCCGGGCTCTGGAATCCTATTATGCGAGTTTAAATCCCAGTCAAAAGTATTGTATTCACTTTAGCTGCCTCGGGCAGATGGGGCTCGTTAACTCGGGAGGGCATCTCATCTAGATAAAGGGTAACACCGAATGTAAACAGCCCGAGTAAGAGCACCTATAATGGCCTTGTGCCAAACTTGGGTTGGTGCCCACTAAGTAAATATAATATTTTATAAAGATGCGAAATGACAGTCTATGATTGCCGGAGGATGTATATGATATTTCAAAACCCTAAACAGTGTTTACTATTGAACAAGAGGAAAGTCCACTTGGGCAAGCTGGTAGGCCATCGTGTTTAATTTACGGGCATGCAGGTGACTAGATCAAATAGGCGCTATATTTATAAAATATGAAATGTCCACTGGGAGTCATAAATGTTCACTCATCTAAATACTGGCCAGGCTCGATGTTGCTTAACTCTAACGCAACTTGACCGCATAAATCATTTCAGCATTTTAAATGTGGTGATTCTTGCTTGAAAAAAATTAAACACTGAGAAGATACGAAGAACCGTTTTTGAATTAAAGTGAATAAATAACTAAGAAGTGTTTTTTTTTAAAATTAAGACAAAATAATTCATTTTCAAAGACGAAGCGTTCATGAAAAAAAATATTGGCAAGTCCCCGGCGCCGGGCGAAGCCGGGAAATACTTCTAGTATTTCAACAAATTTAAACTTACATATGAAGATCTTGTATACCTAGTGGACACTAAAAAGTAATTAAAATTGACAATGTTTGTTTGTTTTTTAACTATCTATGCTTTTATCTAAAAAGGTTTATTTACGTCCTCTTGGGTAGCGATGGTGGAGCATTGGTAAAAGCCCGGGCTCTGGAATCGTTGTACGCGAGTTCAAATCTCAGTCAAAATCGTTGTATTCACCTTTAGCTGCCTCGGGCAGATGGGGCTCATTAACTCGAGAGAGCAGCTCATTTAGGTGAAGGGTAACTCAGAATTTAAAAAAAGCCCGGGTACGTAAAAGTGTCCTTATGCCAAACTTGGGTTGGTGCTCACCAAGTAAATATAATATATAGAATTAAAAATATCAGCAATAAAACTGCGAACAAATAAATAATTTAAAATATATTTAAAAAAAATCTCCGTCACACAATAAACACAAAAAGACAAAAGCAAAAAAAAAAAAAAAATGCTGCAATAAAAAACGAAAAAACGAAAAATAAAACGTAGAAATATCAATAATAAAAAAAGACAAAAACATAAATAATTTAAAATATTAAAAAAAAAAAATGAACCATAAAGGAAACAAAAATTATAAAATAAAATAAATTTGAAAAAAAAAAATGAGATAAGCATAACAGATTGAAAATGGGTGTGGCTTGGGTTGGGTCATTGTTGAGGGGGGTTTATGGGTGGGTAGGGGGTTAAAAAAAAAGTAGAAAGCGTGTCTAAATTCTGATTCCAATTTGCCTCCGGCCATTAATGTCTCTGCGCAAACGTGTCAAAATCTTCTTTCAGAGCCGGCAAGAAATTTGTGTTTTAATGGCGAACAAGAAGTTCCTGGAGGCGCAAAAAATCGCCATTTCTTTGCTCTCCACCATTTTTTTTAATACTGTTTTTACCTATTTTTTCTCTTTTTCTTTGTTGCATTTTCTTCTTTCATTCCTTTTTTTTCTTCACTTCCTTTGACTTTTATTTATTTATTTATTTATTTATTCATTCATTTATTCATTCCTTTTTTTATTTATTTATTTTGTAAAGCTCTAACCTCGTTTTTTTTCAAATCGTGGACCTCACCTGAATAAATTGAATGGCTCTTCGCCTTTCAACGTTGGCTTTTCTTCGACTTTTCATATTTACAAATCTCCTCCTTGGATTAAATGGAGAAAAATATTTTTGAAAAATTACACAAAAGAAAAGGGAATAATGTAATTGACTTTTAAGCGAGATTAACAAAACACTGAAATATATTACAGTTATGTATGAAAAGAGAAGAAATGATAGATTTAAGAAAAAGCGAAATAAAAAGTAGGAAAAAATATCGAATATAAAAATATTTAATGATTCCTTAAAAAAGAAAGTAAGAGGTATATTAAAAATAAAGGTAAAAAAACAAACAATTGGAAAGCCTTTATATCATAAGGTAAGTAATATAAGAAATAGTTTATATTATGTGATGAAATATATTAACTATGCCATGATAATCTTTAAAAAAATATTTAAAGATAAGGATTATATGTCTTATGATTGCATGATACATATTCATATATATATAAATATATATATATATATATATATATATATATATATATATAAATATTAAAAACAATATTAATCTAAGTGATAATATTAATTAAATATATAGTTAAAATC
>JAUZSX010352127.1:0-10073 GCA_034780655.1 Idiosepius hallami
ATTATAAGTAATAAGGTTGCTTAAAATTACAGCTAGAGTGCTCAATATCAGTGATAGAGCGTGTATACTAATTAAATGTAGCGAGAAACTGACAGTTGTCGATCCCCGTTGACTCCGTGTCTACACTTTACTAGTGTAAGGCTAATATTTCACTTCTTGAACTAATATCACGCCGGTCTAAGGTGACACCAAAAAACAACATCGCCCATAAATTGAACCAATGGACCAGTTGATGATAAAGTTCAAAACTGAGCATTTCTACTCTCCGGAGAGAGAGGATTTTTGTAGGTCGTATTTCGGAAATCAACCAAGTAGTAATTTACGACTGGAGGTCAGTCGTTAGAACCCCTCCCCTTCTTTTCCTTCAATCTCTTCTTCCCCCAAACCATCTTCTCCCACTCCCACTCCCACTCCCACTCCCACTCAGTCATTTCATTTGATTTTCCCAATGATAGACCGTAAAAGCATCGTAACATTAAAATTCTAGGGAGGCAGGATTGGTTGAGTCCTCACCCTAGGGGGTAACTCTAACTGAGGATGGTTTTAATCATAGTCGGTCGTGGTGAGGGAAAATGGTGGATAGGGATAGGCCTTTCGGTTCGAATGCTTAATGATTTTTCACTGATCATGACACAAATCATCGACCAGCCTCGTACAGTATCTGATATTTTTAAGTGTTCATCCATCTTAGTACTGAACAGGGTCTACGTTGCTTAACTTCGGTAATTTTGTAGGAACCGATGTCTCCAACGTGACTTGACCGTACAACTGATATTCCTAAGTGGTCACCCATCTTCGTACTGAACAGGCTTTAAGTTGCTTAACTTTGGTGATTTTATCGAAACTGGTGTCTCCAACGTGACTTGACCATACAACTGGTGTTTCTAGGTGGTCACCCATATTTGTACTGAACAGGCTCTATGTTGCTTAACTTCAGTGATTTGATGGGTACCAGTGACTTCAACGAAAACATGACCATACAACTGGTGTTTCTAAGTGGTCACCTATCTTTGTACTGAACAGGCTCTACGTTGCTTAACTTTGATGATCTAGCGGGAACCGGATTCTCCAGCGTGACTTGACCATACAGCTATTATACCTGTGGTCACCCATCATAGTACTGAACAGGCTTTACGTTGCTTAACTTCGGTGATCTTACGGGAACCGGTGTCTCTAACATGACTTGACTTAGTCCTGTGGTTATTGTTGTTGTTATTGTTATTCAATTTCTGTATATCTGCTCAACAACAACAACAACAACACTATCACCATCACCCCCAACACCACAATTACCAAGACCCCCAGGACCCCGTCAGCCCCCCCCCCGAAATGTTTCTTTTCTCATTTCTATCCTGACCCTTTCCAATCAAAAATGAGGTCACAAAGAAATAAACATAGAAAGGTCAAAAGAAATATCAAATTTGGTCTCAAATATTCATGCGAAAAGAAGTTTTTTTTAATAATAATATTGATGGTGGCAGTCAACACATGTTCGAGCACGGCCAATTCTCGAGAAAAAAATCTCGTCACTTAATTTTTACTTTAAATTAAGTTTTTAAATTTCAATGTATTTTCTCTTTTTTCTTTCCATTAACATTTAACACATAGAATTTGACATGATGTACCACTGAGGTTGAAAACTTTATGACACATTAGATTTTACTGAGGTTTTTATTACTTCGTCATTTAAGGCCGGAAAACCTTTTTTATTTCCATTAACATGTAACTAGTGGTGGACTGGCTACTCGAGAATTTAGGCAATGCCCGGTGGGCCAGTACAACCGGTGGGCCATAGGACCGATGGATAAACCCCGTGTTTATAATATCCAGTAGGTCTAATAAATTTCCAAATTATATTTTAAGTGTAAGTCAAGAAATAACACATGAAAAATCCGTTATAGCCGAAAAATTGTCATGTATAGAATATATCATTAAACCTGTAAGAAAAGTTGCTAGTTTAGGCTTATTTTAGTGAGGTGGGCCACTTTATTGGGGCTTTAAAACGGCCAGGCCATTATCTAAGATAAAAACCCGGCCGTTTTCCAAGCCCCAACACGCCCCTGCATGCAGACACGATGTATTTGACAGATCATCATATCGTGCCACTCAATCTAGAGAGGAAAAGACGTGCAGTAACCGTCGCATCCCTTATGTCAACATCAGGGCAAGGCACACTAAGTGGGCAGTCAGTGAGCAGGTGAGCGATGATCTACTCAGCATCATATTGTGCCACTCCATCTAGAGAGGAAACGATGGGCGGTAACCGTCGCATACCTTATGTCAACATCAGGCCAAGGCACACTAAGAGGGCAGTCGGTGAGCAGCGCCATATATAACCACGTATTATAACTATTGTGTAAAGGCCACTTAAGATTTCTTATTTGTTAAGAAAAAGAAAAAATACTTTGATTTAATTTAGGTATGTGAGCCACATTGTATGGGTTATTTTAAAGCTTCAGTCCGAATCTGTAAGACAAGTTGCTACTTTAGGCCTATTTTAGTAAGATGGGCCACTCTGCAAATAATACCAGGACCGTTTGAAAGCTCCAGTCCGCTTCTGTATGTAAACAGAACGTATTTGACAAATAACGACATATTGTACGTATATGTAGGAAGGCCACTTAAGATTTTTTTATTTATTAAGAAAAAGAAAAAGTATTCAATTTTCTTTACCTGAAGGCATCGGTTTTCATCATATATAACCACGTATTATAACTATATGTGCAAAGGTCACTTAAGATTTCTTATTTGTTAAGAAAAAGAAAAAGTATTTCAATTCAATTTTCTTTACCTGAAATCATTTGGTTTCATCAAATCCCAGGCGGACGCGTGGCAAACCATTTCTTTATTTGAAGGTTTTGTAAAAACAGATTTTTGCCAAAAAATTTCCGTCATATTTTTGAGGCCAATTGAAGTGAAGAAATCTTCAGCGTGATGGAACATTGTGCTTACATTATAGCCCTGAAGGAAGGGGGGGAATGGAAGGAAGAAAAAGAAGGGGAGGGAGGGATGGAAGGGGGAAGGAAGGAAGAAAGAAAGGAAGAAAGGAAGGAAGAAAAAGAAGGGGAGGGGAGAGGGAAGGGAAGGAAGGAAGGAAGAAAGGGGGGAAGGAAAGGAAAAAAAGAAGGAAGGAAGGGAGGGAATGAAAGGGAGTAATCGAAAGAAGGAAGAGAGGGAGGGAAGCAAGGAATGGAAGGAAGAAGGAAGGAAGGATAGGAAGGAAGGGAAGGGAGGAAAGGGAGGCAAGAGGAATTGAAGAAAAGGAAGGAAGGGAAGGAAGGAAAGGAAGGAAGAAAATGAAAGAAGGGAAGGGAGGAATGGAAGGAATAAAAATAAGGAAGGGAGTGAGGGAAGGAAGGGAAGGAAGGAAGAGAGGGAAGGAAAGGAGGGAAGGATGGGAGTAATAGAAAGAAGGAAAATAGGGAAGGAGAAGGAAGGGAGGATGGAAGGAAGGAGGGAAAGAAAGGAAGAAAGGAAGGAAAAGAAAGAAGGAAGGAAGGGAAACAAGAAATTGAAGTAGGAAGGTAGGGAAGGGAGGAATGGAAGGAATTAAATGAAGGAAGGGCGGGGGAACGAAAGAAGGAAGGAAGAAAGGAAGGAAAAGAGGGAAGGGGGGAAGGAAGGGAAGAGAAAGAAAAAGTAAGGAAAGGGAGGAATAGAAAAAAGGGAAGAAGAAAAGAAGAAAAGGAAGGAAGGGAAGGGAAGGGAGGGAATAAATAAAGGAAGGAAGGGACGAAATGAAGGAAGAAAGGTAGGAACGAAAAGAAATAAGGAAGGAAGGGAGGAAAGGAATTAAAGGAAGGAAGAGGGGAATCGAAAGAAGGAAGGAAGGAAGGAAGGAAGGAATAAAAGAAAGATAGGAAGGAAGGGAGGAATGGAACAGAAAAGAGAAGAAAAAATAAAGAAAATAATTTTAAAAACATATATATGTATGTATATATATATAAGAAATGCTCTAAAATTTCATGGCGAGACTTCAAGGTCTCTAAAAAAGAGAATTTATGAACATTAAAAATACATTAAGAATTGCATTTGAATAATGGTTTAATCTAAACATATTTTAGATACTAATCACACTTTAATTACTTTAAAGACTCTAAAATAATTTCTTACATACATAATAATAAAATAAGAAAGATTGTTGAAGCATGTGTCATAATTAATCATCAAACAATTAAACAAAGACCAGGCTTTTATAACTTATCTCTTTTTATAGCCAAATTAATAATTAAAAATTATAAAATCTCTTATTCAAACCAAAGATATATCATGTTTTATATATGTGCATATGTAGATGTATTGCATGTGATATGTACTAACATATTTGTATGTATCCATATATATATGTATGTTGTATGCGTTTTTTGTACGTTATATGCATGCATATATACATGTATATGTATAATTAGTGCGGATATGTATAAATACCCATACATATACATACAGTCCTAGTGTCAGTTAGCGCTTACTGAGGGTGGACCAGAGATTGATCAGCTCTGGTCAGGTTGGTGTGGAGAAGGGAGTATGATATTGCAAGACCCGAAACTCCCTAATGATCTGCACAAAAAAACATCACTGATGACACCCTTTAGCACCCTTAGGTAGGAGATACAGAGCAATACATTAAATGCAATACAGTTAGTCTGAAACTACTCAAAACCCTTTGCACAACATAATTCATTATAAATACATTAATGTATATTCATATTTTTATCCTTTAGTCAACAATTAAAAATATTAGATATCAGCTTTTCATAAAAATTTGATCTTATAATTGCTTGTTATTTTGTTTATAGAATTACTATTATTTAAGTCTTGTGTTACCTTTACAATTATCCTGAATAAGACTTTGAAATAAATGCTAAGTATATAAAACTAATCTCATCTCAAAACCACCTGCTTTGTTAAGTTCTTGTAAGTGAAATGTAAAGATAATCCTCCTTTTGAATCAATAATAACAAATTAATCTGAGATAATCTCATATTAAGATATGTTTATTGAAAGGAAGCAATTGAATACAAAAGCAATAAATTTAAATGTCATACAACTTGAAAAGTTTTAAATATTTTATCTTTTTCATAAAGAATAAGTTATTTGAACCCAGGTTAAAATTGATATAAAAATTTGTATCTATGAAAATCAAGAATGGAGCAAAAACAAGATAATAGAAAAACAGAATAAAAATATCAGGATGGAGATTTATTCAGAGAATGTCTATATATTTTTTGGTCCGTTTTTAATTTTCATACCTATTCTGCCTGAAACGTTTATCTCAATCTCTATGAATAATATATCTATTTTAACGGATATATTTCAGAAAGGATTCATTTTCTTTGTTCACTCAAAATTTTTTCATTTTTTTTCAGTTGTTAATGATCTTGTTCTTCATCAACCTTTACACCCAGTGGTGCATTGGGCAGCAAATTTGTTTTTTGCTGTTTCCGTAGCATAGTTGTTTTTATGAGAACGAGTTTCGAGCCTTATGCTCAATCCCCAAACTGGAGGACGTTTTTCGAGATTTTGAAATCAGTGTTGCCCTTCATCTAGATGAGCTACTCTTCTGAGTTAATGAGCCCCATTTGTCTGAGGCAGCTAATGGTAAATACAATGGTTATGACTGGGATTTGAACTCGTAATATGATTCCATAGTCCAAGCTTTTGCCAATGCTCCACCTATCTTGCTAAATGATCTTGTTACAACTGAATAAATATATGCTGTAATAGAATATATTATTAAAATCTGTGTTATTATTATTCGGACTGTTGTCCTCATCCTTATTGCTTTTTTCACAACGTTTCGGCCGATTAGCCCTTCGGCCTTCTTCAGGTGATATGTTTTTTCTAGTAATCATTTTGATATTAAAATTTTTCTTTTGATTGGATTTTTTGATTACTGATTAAAGCTGAAAACAACTCTAAATCTTCAAGCCTCATCCCAAAGATTCCGAAATAACAAAATTCTTGTTTGTATCCCCTGGGGTTTTTCGGGGGCTAAAAATACCCCTTTTGGAGGCTACTTATTTTCAAAATATCATTATATATGTCTTGTTTCTATGCTACATTGACTGTGCACTCATGGGGTCCATGCAAACTTTCCTTGTTATGTATTGTATTCTCTTGCTATTCACAGTGGTTATGTACTTCAACCCCTTCCCAGTGATAGTTAAAACTGTGAATATTGGATGCAATGCTTGTGTTCGAGTATGACTGTCCTCCGTTTTGGGTCCTGTGGACCCTTTCGGGAAGACGCCTGCGTGTGATGTCTTTTAATGTGGAGAGACTGATGCACCTGCAGTCACCACATGGCTCCTTGGCAGAGGAGGACTTGGTTCCAATGGCATGGAGAGAACCACGACGACTGAAGGCTATCCTCTTTTGCAGCTTTCATCCGCCTTCAGTGCTGTTGTGTCATTGTAGACATCATCTGCCACATCCGCCATTGAGGTCTTGCACTAATTAACCCATAGCTGGAGGGAAGATTTTGCTTCATACCTTTCCCAAGGGTATTAGTCAACATGTGAACGTAGCCGGAACAACTTGGATTCGAACCCGTGTAGTACGGTTCCGAAGTCCGATTGTCTATCCACTGAGCCACATCGACCGCGTATTTTATTATTAGGGCTGTGACAATATTCTTTTATTAAAAACATATTTTCCACATACCTAGTTATTAGTGCCACAACAAGAATAATCTTTAAAATAAAGCATATTATCACAGCCCTTCTGATAAGTAAAGATATAAAGGAATGGTAAAATCACAAAATAGTCAAGTGTGTGACAAAATTAATATTTGATAAAAGCATATTATCACAGCAGCACAGCACAGAGCACACAGACCGAGTGATTATATATTATATTTACTTGGTGAGCACCAATCCAAGTTTGGCACAAGACCATTGTTACGTGCTTTTACCCAGGCATTTTACATTCGGTGTTACCCATCACCTAGATGAGCTGCTCTCTCGAGTTAACAAGCCCCATGCCATGTGCTTTATGCCAGATAGCCGTGTCCCCGACGCAGAAGGCTCCTTGCGGCCCCGTTACTCTAAAAAGGCAACTTGTACAAAACACAACACTAACGACCACAACACAACATACCATAGACTTTGATCACAGTCTTTATATTCATACCTACAACTGTAACGTTCATTCCCGTTTCCAACTGGTCAGTGTCAGTGCCGTTATTTAATTTCCCATAATTTACTTGTAAACAAAATTAAAAATATTTTTTTTAATAATTTAAAATCACGTAAAAAAAATAAATCTTGTACTAGAACTATTTAATTTACATTGATAATTCTTTGATTTTTTTAAAAATTAATTAAAAAAATTTAATATAATATCTAATAATTAAATATATTTTACTTTTTTTTTAAATTTGTAGTTTCCGGTGAAAAATAAAATCAAACTGAAGATTTTTTCTTTGAATCCCGACTTATCAAAATTACCAAGCAGTCAGTCAGAGTCGTTGTATTATAGGAATATCAAATCCAACATGCTGGTGTGTCTTCTTTTGCCTTATGTTTACATGGCTGGCTGATATATCGTCCTATTAGAGTAGAGCACAGTGGTCCCTAACCTTTTTATAACCGTGGCCCCGTCAATGCTTGACAATTTTACCGCGGCCCGGGAGTATGGCCTACTCTATGAGTTATTTTTCAGCAGCTGAAATAAAGTTGTCAGTTTTAAAAAAGGAAATAATTTATTGTTTCTTGTGCAGCCCGGTAATTGATCTGCGGTCCGGTACCGGTTCGGTTCGCAGCCCGGGGTTGGGGACCACAGGTCTAGAAGATTAAATTTTGTAAAATTCTAACCAAGAACAACAAAATTTTTTAATTATTTCCCTTGAAAAGAACTCTTTATTTACTGTTATTTTCTATGTCTCATCTCTATCATTCGTCTTTAATCATTCAGCAACAAATTCTTTTGGGGTAAGTAGTTTCTTTTGAAAACTGATCAATTAATAATAAAATTAGGGTCTATTAAATCTAGTTTAGAATACTTCACACCGTTCTGGGTTTTATACAAATTGACTTAAAGTTTGAGGTTTGGTTTTCTTTGAAAGATAAAGGTAATGTCGGAATTAACTTCTTTACGAGTAAAGAGAGGGGAAGAAAATGAATTTAAATCTAATAACCGTTTTCTATCTGAAAACAGAACAAGAAGATCACCAAAGAAAGGCTGAGTCTGATTGAAGCCCGTGACCCAACCTTTCGGCTAGTCAGATTTTTTACGAGATTACACCATACACCAACACGTAACAGATAGTTGACTTGTCAGATTAGCCTTTTTACGGCCAAATTTAGCCCCCCCTTTTTTTTTTACTGCATTTTGCCCCCTAAATTTAGATTGGTATTTGTTTACTAATGTGCCCGTTTTTCGCTGATTTGCCGGTGATAACGTCAAATGTTGTTGTTCCTTGAAAAAATTGCACCGGGTCGAAAAATGATAAATTTAACAAAACTAGGACTTTTGCAGAACAAGCAAATGCAGAAATATTTTTTTGCTTGGGGACTTTGCACCGGTTGTAAGACAACAATTTGATTGGTTAGGGTTAGGGTTTTTAGCGTTATTTCGTTTTGTTTTTAAATTCGTTCTTTTCTTTTCTCGACCGGCGCCATTTTTCGAGGGGACGTTATTTGAGACTTTCACAAAAACGGGCCCAATATTAAAAAAATATACGTTTAGATTTGACCTTAAATTTTGCTTTTTTTCTCATAGCGTTACTTTCTATTATTCAACTTTACTACGTATTTTTAACTTGCAGTAAATAAATCTACGGTTTGGAAGAATTTTTATGAATTTTTATTTTTGACTAAATTTGTTTGAAATGTAAAACTTCATAATGCCCAAGTGGGATAATGATTATGCTGGAATGTTTGTTGTTTAAGCCTTATGATCCTCGAGGGAACATAGGGCCCGGAGGGAATTAAGATTAAACAAAGAAAGGGAAAAAAAGGAATATGAATTTTATCAATTTTTTTCCCATCTGGTATTTAATTACTATTAAAACTCTAATAGCATTTGAACGGGTTCTACATAAGGTTTTCAATTTATTTGCATGGCACATGGCTAGATTAAGTAGGTGCTATATTTCCAGAAGAAAATATAGAATTGAACTGCAAACACTACTATTCTTAAATAGTCACCCATCTAACTACTGGCCAGGCTCAATGTTGCTTAACTTTGGTGATCTGACGAGGTCTCCAATGCAACTTGACCGTATAAATCATTACAGTATTTTAGAAGTTGTGATTCTTGTTTAAAACTTTTTTTTTAAACACTGAGAAGATACGAAGAACCGTTTTTTAATTAAAAATAAACAAGTGAAAATTGAAAAAAAAAATTCATTTTCAAACACAAAGCATTTTTGAAAAAACAAAATATTGGCAAGTCCACAGTGCCCGGCAAAGCCGGGCAATACTTCTAATATATATATATATATATATATAAAAATTGTAATTTGGCATTTGTTTTTTTTTTCTATTATTTATACTGTTAGGAATTTTTTTTTATTTTTATCAAAATACAATTACACATTTGTTATGATATATGAAGTCAACAAATGTCAACAATGCTTAGAAAAAGTAAGCTCAAACTAACTATCATCTGTAGATAGGAAAAATTTTAAAATAAAATATCAGTTGAGGTTGATCAAGTGGATTAATAAAAAGTCCGCTTCTCAACTCTAAAACTAAAATCTAACTCTTAACAAAAGAGTTTGAATACTTCGAAAACAACCTTTTTTCGAAAGCCCACAAAACCAGCACATGTAAAGTTCAAATCTCATTTTGATTCTTGAAATTATATGCATATAATCGTAAGTATTCAATTAATGAATTGAATTGATTGTGATTGGTTTATAAAAAGAAAGAAGTTGTGCTTAAAACAAGTAAGTGTTCATTTTTTTTTTTTCTGTGTTAGAATTCTACTGTTTAAGTAAATTACTAACAATACTCTTTTGGCCTTTTCTTTTTTTTTATCCCAAGGCGAGCAAAGCAAGCCTTTAGGTAGTGAAGGCTTTCGGTTACGTATGTTCCTTATAGACTCTGAGATGGCTGGGCCTAGCATGC
>JAUZSX010352148.1:0-10073 GCA_034780655.1 Idiosepius hallami
TTTTTATTTTTTGTTTGGTTTTTTTTTTTTTTTTTTTTTTTTTTTATTTAATGGCATATTGATAACAAGGACAGTTTTTTAGTTTGGTTATCATTTTTATTTAAAAGGCATATGGATCTTGTTTGATGCTAAGAAGAGTTATTTTTGGTTGCTTTACTTCAACCTTTTCATACAGCATTATCCATTGAGTAATTCCTTCTACATAAATTTAAAAATGAGCAAACCACATGAATTTTAAATAACCTGGTAGAATCTACCATTGAAAACTATTGGAACCTCTTTATTCCATTCAAGATATTTTTTTTAAAAATTAAAATAGAATCATTAGATTAATTAATCTATCATCTAAATGTGGCATTTATATTTTAAATTCAAGAACTGTACAGAATGACCAATAAGTTTATTAACTTGTGGATGAATTGGGTCTGCTTTGTATGTGGAATAATAAGCATTAATATGCCCTGAGGATGGTTTATTCAATTTTAAGTGAACTTTAATTTCAATTTTTTTCGCTTCTTCAAATATTTTTGTTTATATACAAAAATTAGATACCCTGGACTCTTGCACCAATTTATATGTATAATGATCTTAAAAACAAACAAAAAAATAAATAAATAAAAAAAAGTCCTCTATTTGTATTGAGTGGCATTAGCTGCATTGGTGATATTTCAGTCCGACTAAAGATCGACATTGTAGTTTACAGTTAGCAAAAGTGAAGGCCTTGGAGTTAGCAGCAAGAACACTGCTACCTTTTGTGATTCAAATAAATTTTCTAATATGATGGCAACTTTTATTTCCATTTGACATCAGAGACAATATTCAACATGCTGCTTGGTCATATCCTCATGTCGTATCCAGCTATATTATATTTAATTTTTGAGCTCCAACCCAAGTTTGGCACAGGGCTATTTTTACATGCTCTTACCAGCGCTTTTTACATTTGCTGTTACCCTTAACCTAGATGAGATGCTCTCCCGAGTTAACAAGCCCCATCTGCTCGTGGCAGCTAAAAGTGAATGCAATGGTTTTGACTGGAATTTTAACTCGTACTACGATTCCAGAGCCCGAGCTTTTAGCAATACCCAGCTATATGTTTAAGCAAGGAAAGGGTAGTTTTCAACTTATCTCTGCGATTCAAAAATGGCCTGTCAATGCTCTGTTCCAATCTAGACAATCAAGAGAATTGTAGACTAGAAATCTCATAGTGGCTCTTCTCAATATTGAGAGGGAATAATTCTTTTATTTCAGATTTTCTTTTACTTTCTCCTAAAATTGTATGCAGGTGATCCTTGAGGAGAGCCAAACAGCAACAAATTTTGCCACAGGATTGGCACACCTGATCAATTTTTTTTTAGTTACAGAGGTGCAAAATAGATTTTGCACAGTTATGCATATGCCATATATATATATATATATATATATATATATATATATATATACACACACACACTTGCATTAAGCGGTGAACAGAACCAATCACACATTTGTCTAATATCATTAGAAAGATTTATAATTGTACATATCTATGTTATTAACATCTGAGGAGCCTGAGGAATAAATGGTGATTCATATTGCATTTTCAGTCATACTAATATTTCATATAACTAAAAATGCACTATTGCATGCATATACATATTCCCTGTACATTAAACAATAACTATCTAACATAGAAAAGAAAAAAAAGGTAAAGCATACAACTAATTTATGATAAAGCTAGAATTATGAGAATCTAAGTATAATAATATTAGGGAAAATAAAGAAATTTGTTATTTGAATTTATTTTTTTTAATTCAAGTTAATTGAATTTCTACTGTCATCTTTAGTGTTATCCCTTTTGTTTCTCTCACAGACTTCATCATCAACCGCTACAACTAGTGGTGTGTTGAGCAACAAATTTGTATTTGCTGTTTCAGTAGTATACTTGTTTTATGAGAAAGTGATACTAGCCCTATACTCAACCCTCTAACTGGAGGAATCTTCAACAGACTTAGGGTTTTATTTCATCCAAACTATGGAATATTTTTTTCACTTGAAGAATGCCAAAAGACAATCAGGCTGAAAAGATCAGATTAAAAGCCAATTTATTATCATTAAAGCAAAATAATATCACATTTCAGTTTGAGCTTCATTTCTTTTATTTACATCAATCTTATTTTATTATTTTTCTTTAAACATGTAAAAACATGACCTACTAATAGTAATATTTTTCAGTTTTTATCTCATTTGATATATTTTCTAATTTTCATTACATTTTATTCATTAAATCCATTTTTTATTACTATATTTTTAATTTCATAATCATTTTCTTTTCTTAAACTAAAAAAAATCAATTTAATTATAACACAATGTAAAAATATTTTTAAAGTGAATTTAAAGTAAATCTTTTTTTATAGAATAAAAAAAAGTTAATCTAAAAAAAGAACCAAATTTATTTAACCTGCTTTTCTGATATTAAAAAAATTCAAATTATATTAAAATTAGTTTCAGACATGAACCATTCAACTTTTAAAGAATTATTGGAAAAAAAAGAGGGATTTTTAAATTAACATTAAAACTGCAATTTAGAAAAAGAAATTCTAATTTTTGAAGGACATGTTTCTTAAATTCCTATTGAGGAGAAAAAAGAGGTAATTGGATTTAATTTTAGAAAAAAAATCATTCACCATTTAATTCAAACACTAGGACCACCTGGCATCAATTGCTGACATCACACATTGAAGATTAGACAAAACAATTATTACAATGTAGAGGTATCCATTAGTTTTTTTGTTTTTTAAAGGAACACTTTTAATAATGGAAAAAAAAAACACAATCAAACCATGCTCCTGCCACAAAAAAAACTTTAGAATCAGGAGATAAAAATTGAACCAAATCTAATTTTAGAATTTGAGCCCTTGTGGTTTTTAGTAGAAAAAACATTAAATATAATATTTTTCTAAATTTAAAAATAATTAGTATTATAAGAATATTGATGAATTTTAAGTCATTTAAATCTTTCAAAATCAGACATCTCTCCATACCCCATTCTGGATTTACTCATTCTAATTTCTAAAAAGAAATGTTTTGGTTTAAAATGTCTTTCCAAAGTTTAAGTAACAAATAAAAACTATGAAATGCAAAAAGAGTTATAGATAAAAAACAACAACATAATATTTACTTAATAAATGATAAAAATGTATTAGGGATTCCCATGTTTTTGGTATATTGTTTAAGACTAACCATGACAAAAATTATAATAGTGATTGGACACAGCAGCAAAGACAGCCTAATTTAATTATCAGTTTCATTAGACCCCAGAAAATACTTAAAATGATTGAAATAATCTATTAAAAAAATAAAATAAAAATCTATTCCAAGCTACTAACTTCTAAAAATAATGATTATTTCATTAGACTTTCCCCAAAGATTTTCAACAAACTCCTAATTTAATTCCTAAATTTAAGGGAAAAAAATCAGAATTCATTTTAATAAAAGATAAAAAATTTGAAAATTGATTTAAGATTTAGCAACAAATATAAATAATTATTAATGCAGATAATATAGTTTTAGGATTTTAAATGTCTATAATAAAAGATTTAATTGTGGTTATGTATAAGCTTTGTTCACTTGGCTATTGTAGAATTAGGTTTTGTAGGTTTAATTCAAATGTATGCCATGTAGTTTTGTTGTGTTTTGTAGTGATAACACTTTACTAAAACTAAAAACAACTCAACAAGCTTTACAAGTTATGTTTTGTATAGAATTTCCAATTTACTAGTGACAACTGACCCATATAAGAATTTAAATATTTTAATAAGGATTTAAACTTGTAATTCTTGAAAAGGCTACCTAGATTTTAACTTAGGGTTTAGAATAAGACTTGTGTGTTGATAATAAATTCTATTCAATTTGAGATTAAGATTACAATGTGGTTTACAAAGCCAAAGGTTGTTTTTAGGTTGGGTTTAAATAATTATAAAGTATCTCAAGTAGGGTTATTTATAATAAATAAAGATCTATTTTCAGTTCATAGGGAGGTCACAAATCATATTGCTAAAAATAAGACAACTTGTAAATTAAGTTAAGATTGTAGATATTTCAATTTGTAGTAAACATTCTCCCCTCCACCATTAGAAAAAAACTATGTATATTACAAATTAGGGTAAAAAAGAAGGAGGATACCTTTGTCACATTATTTGATGCAAAAGCTTTTAAGTTCAATGGAATCGTAAACAATATCAGAGAAAAAATATTTAAACTATCTTTCTAATATTGATTAACTTTTAAGGAATAAATTTTTATTTTCTTCCGTTATTCAAAAATGAATAAACGTTCATTTATTTTACTAGTTGTCTTGGTTATTAAAAAGGAAACCAAATAACAGAAAAATTTTATGTCTTAGTGAAAATATCAAATGTATATTGTGCCTAAAATGCTTTGTAAAATTAATGTTCATAATTTTAAAGATAAAACCGATCATTCATTACCAAAAAATAAATGTGGAAGAGTGAAAAAAAATTCCAGAAGATCCTATAAAACAAACTTAAAATGTGGAGAAGTTATTTTTTAACTGGAAAAATGATTTTAAACATAAACTAGAAATATTTATGAATTGTTAATTTTTTTTTTTTTTAAATAATAGCAGGTTTACTTGGTTTGTCTAACACACACACACACAATTAAGCAACAGCTGTTTCAAGTGGGGGCAGCTGCTGTATTTTCAGAATATTGTCAGGAGTTTTTTCTATTATTTAGAACTTAAAGTTAAAAAGAGGTAGGAGGGCTTTTTTTTAAATATATTTATTCATTAGGAATCCAGAAGTGTTAAAACTTCTTATAAAAATTAGCAAGAGTAATTTCATGATTATCTAAAACAATAAATAAAACTTTTTTCAAATCAATTAAGTATTTCATTATGATAGCAGTTTAAGATCTTACCATTTATTTTATAAAACACTACAATAAGATCAAAAGTGAGCTTAAAAAGAAAAGAAAAAAGGACAGAGTTATCAGCCCCTTTTAATGACTAAGTGGTCTTTTCCATCAAGGAAGAGAAAAATTAAATTAGATTTTTTTTTTCTAAGATATTAAAGAAAAAGAAAACCCTTGAAAATATAAGAATCGCAATTTTTAGGAAAACACGTAGCCTTAAATAACAAGGAATAACTCTTTGAATTTTAATAATCCTATTTTCAATTATTTGAGGGGCGTGTTCTCTTTTAATCTTTCTTTTATTGACGATAAAAAATGTAAAACAAAAATGTTCAGGGAATAGAATATATTAACAATGTAATCTTATGATAATGACTTTTAAAAATTTATTATGGATTCATTTTATACATCAACAGTATCTTCAGGTTAAGGCATTTTTCACTACCGTAAATCAACTATAGCAGCAGCAGCAGCACGACTCACGAGACTGGCAGAACTAGGGTCGGGACAACTTAATTTAGAAAAAAATACCAAAGTTATAAAATACAGAAATAAAATTACTTTAATAATTAGACTAAAGTAGAAAAGTAAACAATGAATATTAAATAACCCATACTTAGTTTTATTAGTGCCCAACAAACAAACAAACAAACAAAAAAGGTCTTATGATGACACAGACACATGGCAACAAGTTAATTATTTTAGAGTTCAGAATTCAATTGTTGAACTTTAAATAACGGTATGAAAAAGCATCAAATGGTGACTTTTTTTTTTAATTACTATTATTATTTTTAGTGTTATTAAAGTGAATATAATCCAAGCAAAGTTGTTATATTGTTCAGGCCGTGACCACGAAAGAAAGCAGTCAGTTATTCTAGTAAAGAGAGATGTGAGTGAGTGAGCTGTTGTGTCTGTATAGAGTGGTCGCCATGGTGGGAGGTGTCAAGCTTAACGTTTTCGTATAAAAGCTATTGATGAAACAAAATATTAACAATTATGTTGGTATTACGACAATTCTATAGCTACTATAAGTAATTCATAATAAGTAAAATCTTTTTCATGCTTATTAGAACGATGTTTTCATAGAAATGGAACAACAAAACGTTATCGTTTCTTTTATAAAAATTCCATTTAAAAAAAAATCTTAGATTAAGAATAAGATGGAGTTGTTTTGGTTTCCAAAATGAAATGTCATTAATTTAATCTTTTTAATAGTAAACAACTAAAAAGAGCTATAGAAAATTATTGATTTTATCGCTCAATTTAAGTTCTTACAGCAGAAAAATTATAATTCAGTTAGGGATAGTAAAATTAAAAGACTGCAAGATCATATAATCCATTTTCGTACTAGTTTATTAAAATGTAGAAACTAACAGATAATTATAATCTACTAAGGGCCAGTCAGTCAGTATACACAAACAAAAAAAAAATTACAGGGAAGAAAAAGAGCCATAAAATTCCATTAACTATTTATAAAAAAGAATTCTAGAGACTACTACATATTAAAAAAAATACGAATACTCCCTTTTTTTATTAGTATTATTATTAAACTTTAAAAAATTAGAACAAGGAAAAAATTAAAATCTAAATTTTAGTAAGAAGTAGAAAAAACAAAACAATAAAAACAATAATGGCGGTGTTACGAACGATGATGATGCATAGATTGCATGAATGATTAAATACATATGTTTATTTTTATTTTATTTTTTTTTCATAAGCATAATTATTGAACGAATTTCAATGAAGGAAACTTATACTTATAAACTAACATTAAATACTTATAGAATAAATTAGAAATCAACAAATTAAAGAAACATCCGATGATATGGAAAAAAAATCGGTTTTCTATTTGTAATTCAAATTATTTAAAATGGTATTTCCTAGAAATAAGATACACTAAAAATGTCAGACTAACTGAAAAAAAAACTGCCCATTTTTAATAAATATGAAAAGTAAAACTCCTTTTTTTTGTTTTCGCTGTTTTAAATAAGAAATTCAACTGTCATAATACACCAAATAATGAACTCATTTCAAAAGGATATTGTTAAAATTAAAAATATTTTAAAGACAATGAATTTATAAGAGAAAAAAAAATTAAAGTTCCAATTAAATGAATAGTTTTAAAAAATCCTGGAAATTAAAAAAAAAGTCATAATGAACAAAAATGGAGAGTTAAAAAAAAGTCTTCGTTAATTTTTACAATTAAAAAAATACTGGGATATTTTTTTTTAAATTCACTGGTAGAAAACCAAGAAATTATAATTATGTTTAATGTTAAAATAGCTTTTTAAAGATTAAAATTGTGTTAATTATATAAATTCAATGTTTTGTTGGGAATTGTCCCCACTTTAGTGTCCAGGGTAGATTGGTGACGTTGTCATCTTCACAGGATTATTTTATACTTTAAATAAAACCTTCATTTTAACACTAAATAAGTCTATTCAGACATTAATACACAGTCAAAACCGATAAATATGCGTAGGTGATGAAATATTGGGGTTTAAACAAAACAAAAAACTAGATTATTCTAGTGAAAAATACCTATACTGTACTAATAAAATAGAACAGCTTTTTCTTTTCGATTTTGTAGCAATAATAAGGAAGGCAAATAATCATGTAGAGAAAGAAGGTGGCCGGTGGAATATGTACAGTTACACGTAGGACGTTAATAAACGAACTAAAATAAATTATTCTTATATACTTACTACTCTGGATTCATTGTAGACATTTTCTACTAACAGCCAACCTTTCAACTGCTTTTTTTCCCTTCTACTGGCTCGGTTTTTTTTTTTTGGACAAACAAAGTGAGAAAGACTCAAAAGATCTGTGTAGCCTGTGTAAGTAAAGTATTATGGTGGTCGCTGCTGCTTTTACCACTACTAATACTACTACCATTAGCACTACCACTAATTTTATTATTATTATTATTATAACAACTACTACTACTTAGTAGTAGTATTAAATAATAAAAAAAAAGGTGGTAGCAAGAGAAGATAAATGGATACAATTTATTTCTAATGCTATTTTTTTTAACTTAATTACTACCACCACTACTACTACTACTACTACTACTAATCACAAACACCACAAGAAAATAGACTCATCAGTTCTGGAACCTTAAGGATCTATTTTTATTCATTCCTTTAATTAAAACAAGGAAAATTGACTTTAATTGTTACACAAACATAGTATTATTACCAGTGAGTGGAATGATTTAAATAAATTTTAATACACAAAATCCATGAGAGCTATTTTTATTTTATTGTGTGGGTGGTGGGTGTTGTTTGTTTGTTTGTGCTTGCATTTATTTCATTGTTGTTTGTTGTAACTACTAATGATTATGTATTTCTCTCGTCACTTGTAAATGTGTTTACGTGGTTGTTTAATGGGAAATGTCAGCGCGTTGACGGACGACGACGACCATTTAAGATCTAAGTGTTGATTTTTTTTTTTTTTGTTATATTGCTAAATGTTGCGACTACTGTCGATTTTGTTTTTATTAAAGGGTTTTATTTATTTTATTATTTTTATTTGGTGTGTAGTTTGCTGTTGTTATTGATGATGTTGAATGAAGAATAATGAGTTCAAAAACAAAGATGGCTTCTTCCCATTCTAGCAATGTTAAAATTTGGGCTATGACGTCATTGCACGACGTGGCATCACGAGATTTTTCATATAGAAAAATCTATGTAGGACTTTGAATTGAAGGTAGGGAGGGAAAAAAAAGGATGGTGAACGAACGAGAAAAAGAGGAAAATTAAAGGTGGAAATGGTAGAAATATATTGGGAGAATAGAGAAAGTGAAAAAAAATTAAGGTTAGTAAATTTGTAAAGTTAAAAAAATAAAAACTGTTTGAGACGACAACAAGGAAAGAGAGAGAGCACAGGAGAACGAGATGAGAAAAAAAGAAAGAAAGATGGTTATATGGTAAAGGTGGTTGAACAAGTGTGTGCATTCTGCATTCATTTGCATGCATCAGGTGAGGAGGAAATAAAGGTTTTGTTTTTTTACCAACAGAGAAAGAGAAAAACTAGCCATTAAAATAAATACGTAAAAATGAGAGGAATCAAAGAAAACTACTAGAGGGACAAGAAGATAAAGAAAAAAAATCAGAGAGAGGAGAAAAAAAGAAATACAAACAACAGTAAAAAAAATTGGACTAGGAAAAAAGTGTTAAATTAAAAAAAAATCATCATAGAAAATTTAAGTGAGAGAAAATTAAGAAAGAGGAAGAGAAAATGAAGCAAAAAAATTAGAGAAAGAAAGGGTGAAATAATAGAGAGCGAAAAGAAGTTGAAGAATAGAAAGGAATCAAAACGGGTAGGAGAAGGAGGAGACAATAAAAAAAAAAGGGAAAAACATAGAGAGAAAGGAGAGAATTAAAAATGAAAAAGAGTAGATTTAATTATTACTTTTTTTTTAATATGTTAGGAAAAGAGAAGAATTTTGAAAAGAAATAAAGCCGAAAAAGTAAAAAAAAAAAGAGAGAGAAGAGAATCTCTTCTCTCTCTTTTTTTTTCTCTTCAAGAGAATGATTCTGAGGAGAAAAAGATGAAGAAAACAAGGAAAGGAATTAAAATTAGCTCTTTGACAGAAAGCATCAAGCATTGACGTCTGTCCTGGTTTGGTTTCGTGTTTACGCGGACATTAATTATTTTTTTCTCTATAAGTAAATATGTGTGTGCGCGCACATATTTTACTTTTATTTTTATCGGATTGGGGTCACATATTTTGTGTGAGAATGTAAAAACGAAAAATAATATATTTTTTAGAACTTCTTTCTCTTTGAGTTTTACTTCAAACCAAGTTGAGTATGTTTGTCAGAATACCACACAGATTTTTTTTATAGTGGTGGAAGGCCTAGAGAGCACCATCCACACTTCTTGGAACTGCTATTAATAAACAGTCACTACACTAGGGTTTGCTACAGACTATATGGACAACAACAACAGTAACAGACCTTGGGTTTTTATTTCAGATTGGATTGGATTGGATGGTTTATTTAACCAGCATATCAACCCTCATGGATAGGTTATTTGGCTAAATTTTTTTTTTTTGTGGTTTTAGATTTTGCTATATAATGCTGTTTCTCTTAGGAATTCTAAGATATTGTTTGGGTCTACTTTGTGGAAAAGGTCTTTTAGATTGTTTTCATGGTAGT
>JAUZSX010352159.1:2500-10072 GCA_034780655.1 Idiosepius hallami
TTAACTTTATTTCCTTTATTATTATTATTATTATTATTATTATTATTATCATTATTATTATTATTATTATTATTATTATTATTCCCAAGTGTGTAAGATTAAAGTATGCTTTTGCTTTATCACGTACGTGTATGTGTTTATGTCAAAGGCTGGATGCGTACATACATTACTAACTGCTGCTGATAATTATTTTCTTTCTTATTCTTCTCTTTCTTTTTTCCCCATTCTTTTTTTTCTCTCTCTTCTTTTTCCAAACGCGCGTAATCTAGTTTTAGTAAAGACAAAAATTAGTCGTAATAAGTAGTGGCCATACCAAAATGAACACCAAACTAACTAAAGTAAATAGACTACTTGTAGTCGTCGAGTCGTCGCAATAGTCGTAGTAGTATTAATATTTTAGTAGTAGTATTATTCATAGAGGATCTGTTGGTAAACCGTGGAAGGCAGGTTTAAGGTTGGAAGGGGTTAAAAAAAATGCTAGTCAAAGATAAAGGTTGTTGTTGGATTGGAGCCTTTTTCGTCCTAAAGAGAGGAGGAGACTGGAGCATAGAGCAATAGATAGACAGAGATGACTGGGACAGTAGTTGGACGGACACCCTACCCCACATATACCCAGCCCACCTATGCAAAGGGAAAAAGAGGAACTCTCACCCACCCAACCACTGGATTGAGGATGAGAGGGGCGGAAAAACCCCTGCGGGAGAGGTATGTGGTAGTGGTGCTGGTGTGCATTAACTACTCCCACCCATTAGATTAGTTTTAATGTTGAAAGAGACAACAACACTATGAAAAAATCATAACACACACACACACACTATACACACACACACACGCAGAGTCAGTCCTACAGTCTGTATATAAAACCCTAAAAAGGGGGTGTGGTTATTATACACTATGCAGAGAGAACAGAACCAGCCCAGAGCCGTGTTTAGAGCCCCTGCAGACACCGCGCAACTGTAAGGGGATGCAATCTCTTTAGGGGCTGCACTGCACATGGCACCTTGGCTTACATCATTTTTTTAATTCAAAAATTGCCAAAATAATTAATTATTAGGATTAACTAGAAAATCATTATTACACTTTACACTTATATGTTGAAATATACATCTATCAATGCCCAATGCCTGAGCCTACCTCTCTGTTTGTCTGTCTGGCTGTATATATTTGTATACGTATGTAGATTTTTATCAAGCCTATAGTATGTGGGGCTTGTGCAAGTTGCCCTTTCTTAAGTAAAGGGCCGTAAGGTGCATTCTGCGTTGGGGCCGCAATGTGGCTAAGCACGGCCCACGGCAGTCAACACCAGCAGCCATAACGCGTGAGAGTATATTTACAGTAGAGTAGGTTAATTTTGTAAGCATAAAAAGAATAATCTCGCGGCCCCTACCCTAAAAAAGGCAAGTTCCCTCCCTCTTAACATACTGGAGCCTTCGACTATATACACATACAAATATATACATCGAGAGAGATAAGCGGAAAGAAAGATGGATTGATAGATGTATATTTGAAGTGTGATAATGATTTTTTTAATTAATCCTAACAATAAATGTTTTTGGTACTTTTTTTGCATTACGATCTGTGAAGCCAAGGAGCCTTGCAGCTCCTAGAGAGCTTGCGCCCCCCGCAGTTGTTTGGGTGTGCGGGGACACTAAGCACGGCCCTGGAAACATGTATCCATAAAATTATATTATGGATTGTCAGTTTGAATATCGATGTCCGAGAGGATTTTGTGGGTTTCATTTTGTTGCCTGCAACAGTTTCAGGCTTGTGCATATACCATTTTCCTGGGTATCCTAATTGATAATTTTTGCAATGGTTCCAATGAATTATCTTTTCTACCCAGTCTTGATCGTTTTTTTTTTTAATTTCTTATATTACCGTTTCGGTTTAGAGCATCAACTTAACATGTGAGAGACAGTTTCATCTCGTTGTCCGTATAGTTTGCATTTGCGGTACTCCTGGCTCTTTTGAATTTTAGTGTTTATATAGTTATCTCAACCATCGTAGGAAGGATCCAGAGTATCTAACAAACGCCACTGCCCAGTGCCCAGGTGTTTATTCCTTTGATAAGATTTCTTGCATTTAATTTCCAATTATTTCCTTGTTCTTCCTAGATGTTCCCTGCTTATGATCTCTTTCATTTCCGTCTGTTTAAACGTTTCGCCTTCTAGGATCCCAAGATTATTATTATCACTAGTGTGGGATCTAACACCAATCACTGGGCATCTTTGCACTCAGCAACCGGTGGTTTTAAGCTGGAGTCAGAGTGACAACAAGTCCCCTATGATTTCCAGCAAGTTCCGCACCATTTCAGTCAAGGACTGTCTGGTGTAACTTCTCGGATTTTCACCCTGCTGCTTCCACCTCTCACACCTACCGTTAGCAAACTGCCAACGCCCGGTGATAATTCCTGAAAGCAGAGTGTTAGTAAGTTTTCTCTGGCACTCCAGTATATCTGGATAACTTGCAGTCCGTGACTACACGTGTATTATTATTATTATTATTATTATTATTATTATTATTATTATTATTGTTGTTATTGTTGTTGTTGTTGTTGTTGTTGCTACTGAAAGAGAAAAAAAAATTAAAGTCTATAAAATAATTGATATTATTTATTTTATCAACCATTCTTATATAAAGTTAAATGAAATAATGACCAATACTGAAATTGTTTGGTTTTCACATCAATATTTAGGTCAAATCTAGTACGAATTTATATAAAATCTTTTATGTCAGATGCTCAAAAAGCCTTTCACGATTCAGATCTAATATTTTGTATAATTATTTAATGACTATATAGATAACTCTTGGGACGTTATTCTTTTGGATATTTAAATAAATGATAAGAATCAACCTACCCTAACATATACAGTCTACAGTGTAGAGTATATGTGTTAGAAAATAAAACTGTACTCCGTATAGTCTACACAATACACTTTTCTTTTGATCTACTTAAAACACTGAAAATATCGACTAGATTTCGTTAAAATCCTTCATTTCTGTAGTTTTGAATAATTATTACATTTAAAATTGCTATCAGAATTAACAAATCAAAAAACAAATAAACAAAATTAATGTTAAAATATGCATTCATTCATTGATGCATCTACTAATTCATTCATGTATTAAATTTTTTCATTCATTAACCTTCCTTCTACGATGCCATTGCCATTGGTATCTTACAAATCATTAAAAGAAAATTAATGGATGAATGAACTGAATGCGAGTAAAAGGATTAATGAGTTGGAAAGGGGCAAGAAGTGAATGGATGATTTGAAGGGAAGTTGGAGAATTGGGATTGGATGAGCGAAATTGAGACAATTTGGGATGATTAGAGGAAGGGGAGGGAAAATATGGACACAGGATTAGAGGGGGGGACTCGAAGCAGAAGATACAAGATCGGACAGTTTGGGTGTACAGTAGGGAGTGCTAAGGCAGTGTTATTTACAAAGAGGGTAGAAGAGACAAGTAAGGAGTGGTGTATGAGTGTTGAAATGGTCAGGAATAAGAAAGATGGTTAAAAAAAGACAGAAGGAAAGAAAGAAAAAAGAAGGAAAGAAAGAAAGAAAGCAAAAAAGAAAAAAAGAAAAAAAAGGATTCCGAAGTGCAACTGCCTATTCACTGCCCCAAGGAACTCCCCTTAACCTTTTAAACTCTAAAGAACCGATATATCGGCCCTGGCGACCTAAGACAAAAGAAAGCACACACACATCATTATTTCGGCATTCATTTTCCTTTGGATCCTCACTTTACCAACTAGTAACTCAGAGAGCTGTTTTATCAAAGGACCATTTTAGGGTCTAAATGTCGATGCGTCTTTTTTGCCTTCGGTTACTAAGGCCGATATATCGGCCCTTTAGGATCGGACGGGTTAATTATCATGTATCATTGTCAAAGGGAAAACAGATTTGTAAGTGGAGAAAATTAATAGAAGTACTTCAACCGAAAGAAGCGTTCTGGCTGCCTACCCGCAGTCTCAAGTGGACTTGACTTCTCCAAATGTTTATGTGTAAATGTGTGTGTGTATATGTATGTGTAATGTGGTATGTATAAAATATTAAATGTATGCGTGTAGGGATTATGTGATTTGTATGAGTGTGACTTTTATGAGTGTGTTTGTGTTTGGTTGCAATAATGTGTATGCGCGTGTTTTGTTATTCTGCTCTGTGTGTGTGCGCGTATTTCCTTCTAGAGAGAGAGAGAGAGAAATATGCACTCTCTAGAGAGAGAGAGAGAGAGAGAGAGAGAGAGAGAGAGAGAGTGTGTGTGTGTGTGTGTGTGTGTGTGTGTGTGTGTGTGTGTGTGTGCTCTTTTTCTACCATAATCTCTTCTTTAATGAAATTGGAAGACAATACAGTTATTAAGTTGTTTTGTTTTATGGCATATCAACCATTGAAAAGCAGTGAAGTTGGAGCATTGGCTCTGGAATTGTATTACACAAGTTCAAATCCCAGCTAGAACCTTTACCTTAAATTAACTCAGGAGAGTAACTCTTCTAAGTGAAGAGCAACACAGATTACAAAAGCCCAGGGATCTAAATGAGCATGTAAAAATGGCCTTGTGCCTAGCTTGAGTTGGAAATCATCCAAGTAGATATATCCTCATCTAGGTGAAGGGCAACACTGATTTCAAAATCCCAGGGATCTATATAGGCATGTAAAAATGGCCTTGTGCCTAACTTGGGTTGGTTCTTGACCAAGTAGATATATCTGATATTTATTTACAAAGTAAAGATTAGAGAAAAAAAATACATTTGTTACAAATACAATAATTATTGTAGTTAGTGTTTATCCATTTTTTAATTTTAAGACAAAAATAAATTCAAATGGAAAACAGAAGTAAAATAAAATTGATTTTTTACTTTAATATTAAGATTTTTATGTTTTCTTATAACAAATCTGTTACTTAAAAAAAAACATTAAAATATGATATAAAAAACTAAGACTTATGTGAAAGCCTATGTTTTTATGATTAATAAAAGGTATATCCGACTGTCAAGTGGAAGACTTGACCTTCGTCCTATATCTATTAAGTAGAATTTAACAAAAAGACCTTTAGAATGTTAGTCATAATGAAAATAATATCCATAACTAGCATGGAGACTTGACATTGCCTGAAAGTCTTTTTTATAATTTCCTAATCTTGTGTACTTTTTACACCATCTCATAAGGATCAAAATGAAAATATGTGTTGACTTTCAATAAATATATGCATACATTTCTAGAATCAATGAGTTGTTTTAGAACTAAATTTCTAATTGTGTTATGAAAACAGATTTACCATAATTTGAAATTGTTTAAAAAAAAAAAAATTGCATGTGCACGTGACACGTCACTTTCACGCTTTTTTTATATTTTCTATTTTTTTAAAAAACGGTTTTTAACGCGTTTATTTTTTAGTTTGATTTTTGATTTCAGTGTTCTAGACAAAGAATAATAAATATCTCTTTTTTCCTCCCTCACCAAGCAAAAGTTATCATCTTTATTCATTATATTTGTTATTCATTATATTTTTTTTGTAACCATACGCCTTTTCCCACTACCACACACTTAAATATAACAATTGCAATATGTGTCAAAATATCAAAAAATAAAATTTGTTTTCTTTTTTAGCATAAATTTGCGACAGAGGTTTATTTTGTAAAGTCATATATGATCTTCTTAGAATTGAAAAGTTCCAAAGCAAACAGAAACAAGAGGATTTTAAGGCCACATATTTTACTTATAATTTTAATAGATCATTCTTAAACACATTAAAACAACTTTTTACTTCATTAACTAGATATACTGAACCATAAAAAATTTTTTTTTCTAGAAAGCACAAGAATTATCAGACCCTGACTTTTTCTTCTGTTTATCTTCTTCTCTCTTTCTTTTTAACATAGAAAATTTGCTTTCTTATCTTCATCATAATTTCTATAAATAGACTGACTCCTTAGTTTTCTATTTTCTGCCCAGTGATCAATTTACTGGCAGATGTCTCATCTAAATAACCCAATAAATATCAATGATATTCTCTCTGCTCCAAAATGCTTGCACTAAATACAAACTAACATCTTTCTCCCTGGCTGAATTTCTGCACATTCAACTGAACCAAAGGCAAGCTCTACATCAAAGAAAAGAAAGTCTATTTTGTGAACATCTGGGAATTTTTACCACAATAAAAAAAATTTTTTTTTTTCTTTTTATCTCTATCTTGTACAAGTATAACACCTGCTGTTGCACTGGCTTAGCAATTGTTGCCTGTCTACTTTCAGGGCTATGAACGTGTGGCATTGTTTCCAAATGAAATAAATAACATGTCAAGCAATAAATATATGCAAAGTGGTTTGATATTTTCAAAATGATAAACCCAAAACAAGAGACAGCAGCTTATGGGGAAAAAAATCCAAACAAAATTGTTTTTGTATTTGTTAATTAAAAATCTAGGTTGTATTTTGTTTTGTTGCATAATTTTTAAGCAATCTATTAGAGTTCTCCTAAATAAGAAATGTTTATCAAGTAGAAAGTATAAAAAATGTTGAGGAAAAAGCTTTGTTATAATTATTAGTATCTTACTATAAATGTTTTGTCTATGTAATAACAATGGAAAGTATTAACCATTATATTTTTAAAAGTCTTTATCAAAAATGAAAAAGAAAAATTTATTTTTGTGAAACAGTCAAATTTGCAGGTAAAAAGATCATTAAAGATTTTATAGAAATATAAACAGAAATAAATTACATTAATTTTAGATTTTTAAAATAAAAAGGAATTTAATGAAAAATTTAAACCTTAAATTAATAAAGAATTTTTAATTATTTCACAATTCAAATATTTTTACAGCTCTTTCAATTTTTATAAATAAAAATGTTATTCAAATAAATTTCATTGAATATGATTAACTAAAAACATTATTTCCAATGACTTTTGTGGGTTTGCATAAACCTATTTTGATGAATATGAAGTTTTAATTTATAAAACAAGCATTTAGTCTGTGTTTGTTTGACATATTTATTTGCTAATCTTCAGGAATGAATATGAATTTTATTTAGATTCCTCTTTATTTATAAAACCAAAAAATATTCAATATTTAGTTAAAACCTAGTTCTTTCTTATCATACATGTAAAATTTTAAAAAAATACTGGAAGCATAAATAATCTAACAAATGCTGTGTAGACCAACTAAGAATATTATATTTACTTGATCAAGCACAAACCCAAGTAAGGCACAAGGACATTTTTACATGAGCATTATATCCCAGCTTTTGCAATAAGTGTTGCCCTTCACCGAGATGAGGATTCATTTACTTGGTCAAGCCCAAACCTAAGTTAGGCACAAGGCAATTTTTACATGCCCATTATATCCTTGGGGTTTTGTAATCAGTGATGTTCTCCTGAGAATCCAGAGGGTGAAACCCGGGTAGAGAACTCCTTTACTAAATATTTATCATATTTACTTGTTAGAGCACCAAACCAAGTTTGGCACAAGACCATTTTTACGTGCTCTATATACCTGGGCTTTTTGAATTCAGTGTTACCCTTCACCTAGATGAGTTGCTCTCCCAAGTTAACGAGCCCCATCTGCCCGAGG